>QANU01087269.1:0-24920 GCA_003254905.1 Nissolia schottii | reverse complement strand
TCTGTAAAATTTTTTTTTAGGATTTTTGTTTGGAGCGTAGAGAGAAGACAAGGTGGGGGTGGGGAAGAAGACGGGGTGGGGTTATTAATTTTTTTTTAAAATTTAAATTGAATCGGGTTCGAGTTGGGGTGGGTAGGTGGGTCATGGATTTAATTTAAAAATTTGGGTTATGTCACATGGTAAAGTTAACAGTCACGTCAGCGCTGTTTAATCCAAATTGACAGTAGGGACTAAAAACGAACGAAAAAATTTTACAGGGACTAAATCCTAACGAAAATTTTTAGAGGAACCAAACACAAAATTTTTTATATTGTGTATGTTTAAAGATGATATGTTAATTTTTTTTGAATAATAATGATACGTTACATTTGTGCATAAATAAATAAAAAATCGAAGAAAAACTAAACGGTGAATTGAGTTGAGTTCGTGCTTGACTCAATAATAATAACTACTAAGTTTGGGCTTAACAAAAGAATAAGCTTAATTTCTAGGCTCGAATTTGATTTACCAAAAGTATATTGTGCTTTATCTAACCCACAATATGGAGAGACAACCCAAGTTATGTACAAATCAATTGTTTTGTAACATTTGCTTAACCTCTTCGGTTCAAGCCATTATAGTCATTATAGTGAAACCATAAAAAAAAACAAACGATTAGTAAATTGAGATGTTTCATTTCATGTAACGATAATGTTTTATTTTCAATTGTTAAGGTAAGGATAAAATTCTATTGGGAAAATAACTTTCTCGAGAGTGGTTTATTTTTAAAATATATATTTTTTAAAAACTGGCAACAAACATAAAAATCCAACGTATCATGACTAATAGAAAATTATTTTAGAGGCTTGATAAATTAACTTATATATTAACTTAAACATTTTGATAAATGATATATATTTAGCATTTTAAGGGATAAAATATAAAATAAAAATGTCAAGTATCATTCATCAAAATGTGTAAATTAATTTGTTAGCTCTTCCAAACATTACTCTAACTTGCTCCAACTTGTAATTGTTTGTTTTTTAAGGTTTTCAATAAAAATAAGTTTGTTTGTTAATAAACTCATACAATAAAAATACAACTTAATTTGACTAAACTTATATCCTTTTTGTATCCATTAATTATAAGAAATTAATTTTGATGCACATTAAAAAAATTAAACAATCATTTAATTAATTTATTTCATTTCAATGCTCTTTTAAATAACGAGTATAATAATTAATTGTATATGATTATGTATTAATATATAATTTGATGATTGACATGTCAGTGTATTTCAAATTTCCAATTAACACAACAGAATTCTAGTAGCACAACAAATTAGAGGTTGTTGGAAAGAATAAGGTTATGCGCGTCATTTATTCATTTCATGAGTTAATTAAATTGTCTCACCAAAGTTCATTTTGGGACGTAACGTCTGCGCCATATTTTCAAACTTGATATTGATAAATTATAAAACAGACAACGAATTCGATTATACTATTATTTTCATCATGATTTTCATTAAATAATACACGAGAGCTTGGAAGCTACTTCTGAAGTCTACATGTCCATATTTATGATTGCAGTTAATTGCACAAAAAATGCAACTCCATCTTTCTCTACAATTCTCCCTAATTATTTTCTCTATAATCTTCATCTCTTATCAAGATACAAAATATACAATTCCCTCCCTATCTTAAAGGTTGAACTTGCAATCAATTTTCATTTAAAAACTAATTAAAAGAATCAGCAAATGCTAATATATATCTTCTTTTTGTTGCTGTCAAGATCTGAGCCTTTTAACCAATACGTCTAATGCTTCCTTCATCCACCAATGCTGACAAACTTCTCTTGCTTGAGAAACAGTCATCTACAGTAAATGAACAATGAATACAAAGAAAAATTAGGAAATTTTGCAACTAAATACAAACATTTTTAAATCAAGTAATTAATAACATGGAAAATTAAAAAAAATAATAATAATAAAGAAAAAGTATAGCGTTTAAACATAACATACCCATATTCTTCTGCGCACATTTTTCTCAGGCCACATATCAAGTTGTTCCTTCACAAGCAAGGGGAACATGTGCCCTTCATAGTATATGCCATACCTTTTGCTAATGAAACTCCATTGCCCCAATTCACACTGCCATATATATATGAATATCAAAATTAGATTTCAGAATTTATTCATTTGAAGCCAAAATTAATCTTTTTAAATTTTAATTAGGATTTACTAGTGTGTGTGTGTGTTAAATTAATATATATACCTCAACGGTTCCAATGACTCCAGCTTCTTCTAGGGACTCCCTGCAAGCTGCTTCTTCTAGAGATTCATCAAGTTCCCATCCTCCTTTAGGGAACATCAATGCTTGACCTTTCTGTGAACTAACCAATAGTACTTCCAATTCGTTGCTCATGTTACCATACATGTCTTCTTTATATCTGTAAGGTATGCATCTGCATTACAATTAATTAACATCCGAGTCAATTAATGAATTAACCAACAAACTCATCAATGTGTGCCTAGACAAAAAATGAAGAGATAAAAGGCGCCACCAAGCACCTACCCAATTTTTTCAATTTTAAAAGTATAACCCACGTGAAAAATAAAGTGAATAATTTGTATACTATTGAGATTGAGATTGGAGAGACAAAAAAAAGGAAACAAATTATGACTGACCCCACAACTTGGCGGCCACCCATGTTGTTGTATCTTTGCAACTCCCTTCCTGAACGAGATACCAAGCAAACCATCCTCTCTCTCTCTCAAATTGAAGGAAGCACAAAAAAAACCAATAATTAACAAAGAAAACAAGAATATGTAGAAGAGAAGATTTAATTTATAAGTATGTTGTGAGAAGAAGAATAGTAGAGAGGGGAAAAAATAGGTAAAGTGGACAGTGATGATTATGACTATATTATGATTGGTTTAAAATTGGAGGTGAAAGAAAGAAGGAATGAAGGGTGGAGAGAAAGAGTGGGGGAAGGAGAAGCTATATATAGAAAACTTAGCTTGAGAATCCTTTGCGGGGTGTCTTAAGCACATGAATGAAACGCGCAATTGTCGCCTTCCCCGACGTATCAGCAATTGGAATTTAGAAGAATATAATAAGAGAAAAAAGACGTTAAGACGTGGAATTAGTATAGAATATATTCTATACTATTAACAATAATATATATATAATAAAATTAATTATTACTTAAGATGTATATTATCATTTGATTATGAGTTATTATAAATAAAATTTTTGAAATAATGAATATAAAACTTAATTATTTTTGTGCATTTGGTTGCTGATATAAAACACAAATATGGAAATAGATGACACAAAATTTTGTTTGGTTACGAAGACATGCACAAAAACTTATGTCTGCAAAATTTTAATAAAATTATGAATGAGTGAGAAAAGGAGACTCAAATAATATTTTAAATCATTTGTCGTGTTTTCATATCTTGTTACCACAAAATCAAACATAATATAGATATAATAAATTGTGTTTTGTATATTATTATTAAACAAAATATAAGACTGATTTTTAATCTTGTATTTTATGTCTTTGTACTCACGTCTCTGTATTTTAGTCATATCTCAGCAACCAAACAAAATGTTAATCTCTTTAAAAATTAAGACACAACCAAACACAAAGTTAATCTCCTTACAAATTAAGACACAAGTTTGATTTATAAAAATCGCCCTTGTTAAAAGAGAGAGTAGTTCTCCTAAAGTTTTCTTAATTTAAAAAAAAAATACTTTTTTATGCTATCACTACATAAAATTTAAACTCATAATATAAGCTTAGTATATAGAATAAAATAAAGAAAAAGAGGCAAGGATTGAGGCTTCTGTGTCGTTTCGCTAACAAACTATTTCACCATTCGGTTAGCATTGGCATTGAATTGTTTTGTTGTTGAAGTCATTATTTACTAATTTGGTAGTTGGTTCTCCGCTGAGTCAAATTAATGTACAGATTATATAAAGATCAGATCAGCTGGCAAAAAAAGAATATAAATATATAAGCGGTGTGTGTGAATTTGTTTTTTCCCCTCACCTTTTGGCTACGGAGTCGACACACATAATTATGAGTCTAAGTTGACTTTGGGGAACACGTTGCTTACACTACAATACAAAATGCATATATCCATATGCATGCCCTCTTCGCCTCCACACCGTCATAATTAATGCACCCTCCTGGTAGATAGAGATAGAGCCATTAATATAACACAATAAAGTGTGTGCCAATGGCATGGCATGGCAGCACACAATTTCTTTTACTAATATTTAGAGAGGACAACTTTATCTGGTCAAGGGTTTTAATAATTTTGGAAAGATAAATGTGAAAACAATATATTTTTTTATTTACTATTTTTTCCACAAAATCCTTGTTTAAAAGGAGAAACTAAAACAAAAAAAATTAAAATGCAATTCTATCGGATTCTCTCTAAATGATTCCTTAACCCTACTTTTATTTACTTTGCTCCATATATAATTGAATCCTTAAATATTTTAGAATAAAGTGACTAGTTTTTATGAATTGATAATGTTATATTATCATTTAATTATATATTACTAAAGTAATTGAATGTAATAGCATATAATTCAATGACATTATAAAAATTTTGCATTTCTTATTTTAACATTTTAAAATTAATATCTGTTATGAAGTAATGCAAACTATGAGTTACATAACCCAATGAAAAATTATTATGTGTAATCGTAGAGAGTGAGGCTCTATATCGACTAACACCTTATTTATTATTGGGTAAAATCTAATTAGAATGTGAGCTTATTTAAAATTTCATATAATAATAAAATAGAGAGTGGGTTAACGTGTTACCTCATATCCCATGAATACAAACATCACTTAGGTTAGCTAGGTGTTCTTTTTATATGAGAATTAATCAATTAGGGTATGTGGAGGGAATTGGTTCATGTGATCCTTAAAACAACTACAACAATTTAGTTTTGATGGTCCCGATGCCTTGTCTCTATAAAACATTGCAAAAAAGACGATACCACATTGTTGGAGCATGATAGGAAGAGACCACAAAAGGGATATATAGAGAGTGGGATAGGTCCTACTTGAAGAAATCAATCCCTCCTTGATAAGGAAAAATAAAATTATGACACATGATATTAATATCATTTAATATATGAAAGTTTAATTTTAATACACCAACAATATAGATTTTTACATAATTGTCTAATGAATTCATTCAATTTGAATGACCTTTTAAATATTGGGTTGGAGCTTGTTCATTTGAAAGACTTTTTAAACCTGTGAAAGCATAGAAAAAAAAGTTCAAACCAAAATCTCTTGTGAAGATCGTGAATTGCATGAAGAACCAACCCGCCAGTGTTAGTAGTTTGAGCTACACAAATAAGATTTGGAAAGGTCTCATATCACCAAGGACTGGTTGGGTCGCTTGAAACTTCTAGCGTGATTTGTGTTGATTGGGAAATTAAATACCAACAAGAAGTTGGGTCACTTGAATATTATGCTGCCTCAAGATCATGTATGCGGCAGTGAATAGAAAAGTATACCTCACCTATTATTTTGCTGTCTTTTTTAAATGGTGTATGTGAAAACAATTATGGAACATGCAATAAACCATTTTAATTAAATTTTTTGTCATTTATTAATAAATGTGATATTTTATCATTAAATTTTTTATTAGTTAGGTTATGTATGGTTAATCTTCTCAATTAATAATAAAATATCACATTTAATAACATGTGATAAAATATTTAATTGAGAATTCTATGTTTTTATGAAATATCATTTACCAACCCAAAGGATGTTTTTTTGAAGCTTGGATGACAATTCCGTTGAGATGTGATGGGAGAATAAAATAAATGGAGGATTGCTTCTCTTTTTTTTTTTTTTCTTTTTCTTTCTTCTACATGGCTGATATGGAGGACAAGAATAAGATCTTACAAACCTGTTCCGATGAAGGAAAGTAGCCTATGCGAAATACTAGTTAAAGCATTGGCATGTAACTGTGACCGAATTTCCTTTATTGACAGCATGTGCATCGTAGTGCCTGTGAAGAAAATGCTTGAAATTGTGTATTCATAGTGTTTCCATGTAATTCATATAGAAAATGAGGTTACTTAAACATAATAGTAGATGATTAATGAGGCGCCTTGACGGAAGTTTTAACACAAAGTTCTTTGTGTGTGAGAGAAGCGACTGGGTGTATTTACAAAAACACTGAGATGCTCAAGTAAGCACAATGATTAAATCGGTATTCTAGAGAGAGAATGAATGATACCTATTAATGTGAGAGTTATGTGCTTTTATAAATGAGTGTGTAGAGATAAAATAGAAGTGTTTAAACACTAGCTTTCCCATATATCAAATTAGAGTTATTGTAACATACTAGAATCTTAACAACATACTGACTAAGCTATGTCTACGATAAGCTCAATCAACTCGGCCTCATGTCGTGAGGTCCTCAAATCTAATTGAGACCTCGTAAGTTCTTGTTGGACCTCGAAGAATTAGACTTCATAGAAGTTGAGACCTTTAACATAATTGGCCTCAATATCTAGCGCATAACACATGAGGAAAGCTGTGGGGATGAATAGTGAATTAATGTCTGCGTTTTGAAAAGGGCGGCTGAAACATACTTGGAAGCCTACCCTGTTTTTGTCATTGTCATTGTGTAAATTTACATTAAACTAACATGAGGGGTACACCACATTTACAATTTTCATAGAGTTACTAGTTACTGTATGAGGAACGTATGGTTTATACGGTGAGGTCTTATGGACAAACTTTCTTATATGCAACTACAAACCTTTTTCAAATACGAAACTAAATAAAATTGGATTTGCTTTGTGGACTCACTCTTTATTATACACAAACATTTTAAAACAAATGCACAAATTTTTGAACTTACATATACAAACTTTTAACAAAAAGAAAAAAATACTAAGACAAAAATAAAACAAAAACGGAGAAGGAGAATAAAATTTTGATACTCACTTGCACAAACTTTTAAATAATCAAAAGCAACAAATATGACTAAAACAAAAATGAAGAATAAAACTTTAGTGTTTACATACACAAACTTTTGAACATGTAAAAACTTTATTTTAAATAAAATTTAATACTACTAACCTCCAATGAACAGTCTTACAGCCACCGCAGAACCTCTCACATACAGTCTTCTATTCTATATTCGTGACTAATAGACAGAATATAGGTAACTGCACGTACTTAGAGTAGGGACTCTGTGGATTTATATAATGATTTTCTCCATCAAAAAATTTAATCCCTCTTTTTAAGCTAAAAAATCTCTCAAATAACTACCATTTCTTATCTCAAATGAGTCAACAAAACTGATTCTAAGAAGTGGTCCAAATGTTTAGAAATGCGGGACCACTTCAACTTAAGATTTATTAATTATTTAATTAATAATCTAACATAATGTACAAACTTTTGAAAAAACAAAAAAAATAATTAATATGATGGAAACAAAAGATAACAATATACAATGAAAAATACACATTTTACAATTAAAATTTTATAGATCATGTATACACATCATATTGACTTTAAAATCAATAATTCTTCTTAAACAATTGAAACATCACATGTAATAAACCCATAATTTTATAAGGAAACCTATAACTTTATGTTCAACCCAATTTGAAAATTGTATTTCAATTCAATCTCAAGATCTTTAAAAATTAAATAACAAAATTATACAATACAAACAATAATTTGCTCAACTACATACAATCATGTTAAAAAAAAATGAGTTTGAGAGCACACTTCTCTTTCTCTTCTAATTTATTTACGTAAAAACAATAGAAATTAAGAGTGCGTTAAAATAATATAAGAAATTGTGATTAAATTAGACCATTAAACTCAACTATTTTTTTTTTTATATAATGTACAAGAAAATTTTTAGGGAGACAAAATACGAAAATTAATATTTTTTGCAAGAAAAATTAAAATTACAGAGTGGCTATAACCCCCTTCAAGTAAAAGAGCAATCATTTATGTATCCAGATATATTGAATTAAGCGTAAACTTTACCATAAAAATTTGACAATTATTTTAAAATAGATGAAATATATAAAAAAAATGTGAGCATAATAGCATGCATATAATTAAATAATATTATAAAATCAGAAGCACTTCGAATATTCTATAGTAGTCAAAGTGGTCCTACGTGGAATAATTTTCAGGACTCCTGTTTTAAATGCGTATGAATAACTATTATTACATCTCCAAAATTTGTAAGTCTGAATAGATGGAGGGATTCCACACAAGTTCACTCTGCATCACCTTTTGCTCATTTTTCAAAGCCGTAAGCCGGTAAAGTCATGAAATATAGTAGTAGTTTAAATACCATCGTTCTATTGATGGCACATATAAAACAAAGATTCTCCAATATATATAGAGTACTGGCTATAGGAAGATGAAAAATGTTCTCAAAGTAAACTAACAGAAAACAAGAGTACTCAAAATATAGATTTGATGACAGTGAAGCGCTAACTAAAGTAATTACATCAATCTTTAAAATGGATACTGAGTGTGAATTGAAATGAGTAAAAGAGACTTTATTGCATTAAGATTATGTGCTTAATATAAGTGTTATTAAACTATGATTATGGGCGCTGTGGGATGAAATTGTAGTGTTGATCTCAAAAACGTTATTTGCTCATCGTTATCAACTCGTGATATTCGCACTACTAAAATCAAAATGGTTTCCATAATCCGAGTCGAACCCTAACTCATGTCTAGGTGACCCCGGAGTGCGACCCAACTCGGCCCTATTTTGGACTGGACTTCTTAGAGTTAGGATTTATATTTATCCCGTAACAAAAATTAAATTCAATTTTGTCGGTTTTTATATCATGGACGGTGTGCGTTTCAATGGAGGAACAGAGTGGAGGAAAAATTTGTGGCTGGTCAACGTGGAGTTTTCTCACAGGCAATTTGTGCACTTGAGTTGAACGAGAGTTGCATGAGGAAGAGAATTTTGGGAAGGGAAGTTTATTTATTTATTAATTTTTTTGTTTGGGTAGTGAAAATGTTTTCCATTTCAGAGGAAATAGAGCTAAGCCTGTAAAGTTGGGTCCTGCCTTTGTTTTTTGTTCGAAGTTTGGCCCCGCCTTGGTTTAATTAAAGGTTACATTGGGCTTGTCCGACGACAAAATAGATTGATATGAATTACCAAAAAAACGTTGGATTTGAATTTGGGCTAAACCGAATTGATTTTTTAGATGAGTTAAAAATTCATGTTTGTCCCGTTTGTTAAAATGTTCGTAAAGTTGGTGAGTGAGCTCATGAGTCACAACAAAAATCGGACAAAAAAAACATTTGAGCTAAAGTTAAAGTAAATAATGAAATTATTATTTCTAGACATTATTTTTATAAATTTAATAAATTATAATTATAGACACACACATATATACATACATATATTCAATGTTTCTAAGCCACTAAAATTTATCTAGTGGTGAGAGATTTGAGTAATATGCATGGAATTTTAAGTTCAAATCTCATTGCAATCAATATAATTTCTAAAGTACCCAAAAAATGGTAATTTCTAACGATGGTGTGGTGTGGGTCGTGTGGTCATCGGAGACGCGTGCGACAGCCAAGGAGGACGAGTATGGCGGCATGCGTGTGCAGTGCAGTGAAAGAAAGCACTTGCCTTCTTCACTTTTGGCTTCAGGTATGAATATGGTCTCATGCCTTATGGGCAATGGAGAGAAAAAGTTATTATGTTGTGTCTTTTGTGGCTTGCTTGTTGGTTTAGGATTTGGAATACTTTGATTGTGGCTTGGCTTCCCAACCTGACTCATTCATCTATTGGGGAAAATAAAGTTTATCCTTCAAAGAAAAATGGTTTTCATTTCCAATTTGCATCATAAAAAAAGCTTACTATCATAATTCATAATTTTTTTAAGAAAGAAACTGAATTTCTTTGCATTCATATAAAAGAGATTTCTTTTCCCCAAATAATTGAATCGCTTGGCTCAGATAGTGAAATTGAATCAATTTTGATGTTCATTATGCCCAATATATTTCACTTCCTATCCTCTCTTATGAACAATTTTGATGTTCCAAATAACATTGCTCTAATTGGTATGCTTAACTTATGAAGGTGTTTTCATTATGCACATATCCCCTTTAGTTATCTATTTTCATTATCTATTCTATGACATTGTTATTGCAAGATATTTGATTTTATGACTTATGAATTTGCTATGGACCTATGGTTATCTTGTTATTTTTCAAGACTTCTTAGCTTTTGATATTATGAATTATAATTTATAACTCTATGTTGTGATTTGACAATGTAAGTGGTGACTTGTGTGAATTTATTTTGGTTATGTGAATTTTATAATGTAGGGGTGTCTTATGGATTTATTATAATTATGTAGATTTAACAATGAAGGTGTGTCATAAGGATTCTTTTGTATATATAATTGTATGAATGCGCAGTTTATATACTTTGGTAGGATCTACGATCTAAATTACGATACCACATTTTACATTTTTGAACCCTCCTTCTGATCCTACGTAAGATCTCAATCTTGCTAACCTTGCTCTTGAGATCAAATGAGTCCAACTTGCGTAAGTTGAAAATTGTAAACGAGTTGAAAATTTTAACTCACATCGCGAGTAGTCCTCCTTCCTCTAAGTTGAACTCGTTTTGCCATCTTTACTTAAAATTAGTATGACTAAATTTAAATATTTGTGTATTTTTCTTTCTTAACATGACATAGCACAATTATTTTAAACGTGAGAGAATCTAAATTCAATAATATTCTTGGGAACTAAACTTCACACTCATGACTCATCCATATATATAGGTGAATACATGTTTTTTTCTACTGTAATAAGTGTCGGTGAAATATAGATTAATTTAAATTTTGAAGTGTTTGACCAAGAGCGTGAATGAGCGCTGAATATTAATTAATGAATATTAATTTAATATAAATAATTGTTTGGCTGAAATAAACTTCCCTCACATTTTTTTCCTTTCCATCAATGATTTCACTTATTTTACCTTCTTTTTTTTTTACATTTTTTTCTCTTTTTTTATTGATCTTTTCTTTCTATTTGATTGTCTACTCGTTTTTTTTTTATTCAGCAGAAAAGGGTTGTCTACTCACTTTAATAACACAACTCAATTTTATATATTTGCTAGTACTTGTAAATGTTCACTGGTTCAATAGCGGGTACTGGCTAGGACATGAAATTGGATGATTTGGTTATGTAGCTCAACTGCATGATTTGGTTATGTAGGTCAACTGCTTTGACCTTTTACGCAAGTTCCTTCAGTTGACCGGTCTCCCGAATGAACCTATCACACGTTTATGAATCATTGACAAAACATTTTGGTGCACGTTGCAATGGACCTTCTTATACTATACAATTTGGTGCACGTCCAATGATTTTATAGGAGTTTCACCGGCGCTGATTTGGCAGCCTAAGATTTACTAGTTGCTGACACCAAGGAATAGGAGGAAACTGGACCAAATGTTTGAAAAAAAATATTTGACCCAAAATTGATCATAGTGGACAGAAAACAAAGGGAGAATGATAAATTCTCTTAACTGGTATGTTTTAAAAGGCTAGAGTTTAAATTCGGTTGATTTGAGAGCTTTGTTAGTTAGTTAGTGATTTATAAAGAGTAGAGTTACACAATTTAAATAACTGTCTAACATTATGCTTCTCCGCACACTTGGTCTTAGTTTATTGGAGGCAAATGAAAAACGAAACTAGATATGGGAGGAGAAAATTTTCAGAACAACCAATTATTTTTTAACAAATCAATCTGGCACTTAAAATTCTGGCATATTAATTGGGTCACTAAGCATTTTTCATAAGTATTTTTATAAGCATTTAACAGCTTATAAGTATCTCTTACCCTTAATGAAATATTGGTATCTATTCTCACCTAAATTTTTTTATAAAAGAAAAATATTTTCTAAATCAAAATCTCTCGTTCAAAACATATTGAATAATATTTTTACCATTGAGTTTAATTATTTATTTTTTATATTATCATCCATCAAACCATTTTCTATACATAATTTTTTTAAGTAATTAATGTGTAAAAAAGTTCATTATTTTTATTTGCATGACAGAATTTAATTAAATGACAATATAAAAAAATATTATATATTATTAATGCAGAACAATCAAACTACTCATGCATAAATGAGATTTTAAATTAAGAAAATCGAAGGGCAATCCAAAAAACAAAACTAGAATTGTTTAAGCAAAGTGGTCAAGTGGGTCTAAACACACCATAAAAAAGAATTGGAGGATTCAGACTTGGTTAGTTTCTATTGGCTTGAGTGGCCTCCCTCTTCTTGTCGTTTTACGTGTCGTGGCCATTTTTTATGGAGGTTTGTAGAACAAGTTTGAGAGTTGAAGCATTTTTGTGTCGTGTAAACCATTTCCTTCTCACTCTCTCTAAAAGGGACACCTTCTTATTTGAGCGTAAACGGGAAACAGATGTGAAATTTGCTGACTTTTCATTGTCATGAATATTTAATGCTGGTGATGCATATATACCATACACCATTCGAAACATGTTCCCTCCACGGCTCCACGTGTTTGATCTGCTTTCTATCTTAATCAATCTTGTATGCGTGATTGATTGATATTTTATTTTATTCATTTACACAAACTTAATTTAGTTGAGGATCACGATCAATTTTATTGTCATATTTTAATATTTGGGAACTTGAAATATACTTAACATTGACTACCTAAGAAGTTAAAGAAAACGCCTTGCACCTATATTCCACGTCAAAAAGAATATTCCAATTAATTTATGCATAAAACTTGAACATATCTATAATTATAAATTTGTAAAATTAGTTTCATATTGTAAAAGAATATGAAATATTGATTTTTATTAATCACGGCTGCCTTTATTTTGTTGTGTTTTTTTGGGGCGGGGGTGATGATTGCGAATTAGGAAAGCAACGTAAGATGGGGTCAGATTTGTAATTTGAATGTATTTGGGAAGGTGGCCGTTTTGGCAGGTAATCGTATCATATAATAAATTAATAATTAATATTTTTTAGGTATGCATCCAAATGCCGGTTCCAAATCCATCCAAATGGAGAAGGTGGCAGCCCTAATAAAACTTCCTCATTTAAAAAAATTAAAATAAAAGATATTTCCATTTTCATTTCATTTAAAATATGATATTTTCCTTTTCTCCCCCCCCTGGGTGTGTGTGTATATATATATCTTTCTTCTAATGTTCTCTCATAAGAACCATAACAATCAAATTTCACTCATAATTTGATATTCCCTTTCCTAAAAAGGGAAACGCACAGAAAAAAAAGAACAAGACGTTGTGTTTGCAGCGTTGGCAGAGTTAGAAGATGGAGCAGAACGGCACCAACAACTGCAGCAACCTTAACAACACCAACATGGGTCTTGCGGTTCATAGCCAAGTGATCAAGATTAAGAGAGAAATAGATAAAATCAAGCACCCTTCACTGCAGCAGCTTCAGATCATGAGGCGTGTCCTTATTAGAGACGTTTCTCGCCTTCGATCTCGCTCTCCCCTTGGATTGGCAGAGAGGGCAATCCTTGTTGGTAACTCTTAGATATATTATGTTCCTATATTTATATATAATATAATATTATACATATATGTTCCTATGTGTATATATATATATATATATATGTGGTATGATATAATACATACATATATATAAGGTAACTGGAGATAGAATTCAATTCCCTTTGAAGTCTGTTATGTTTTGTGTTTCTATCAGTTCCATGTGTGCGTGGACTTACTTGTACATGTTTTTGGTAGCTAAATTAAGGACATGGTTCTCTGTGAAGTCTTCCTTTCTTTTCTTTTGTTATGAATTTCAAAATCAAAGTTTTCCGGTTGTGTCTCTGTGCTTTTTAACAAAACTTGCCAAAAAGTGATAAAATTTTTCACTTTTTTTACGCAACTAAATAAAAAAATAAAATTCATTCTTTATTCGTCTTCTGTCCCAACTCACAAAATACCTACAAATAAATTTGCAGCTATTTACCCAAACTTGTTGAGAGTCAACAACTTAGCACAATTTCCTTTATTTTTTTATTTTTATTTTTTTTAAATCGTTTCTTTGGTGAGTTTGTTCTACGGTTGGGTATGGGTGCCATTGCCCTGAAACTAGCGCGTGATAACAAGTCGTTCAAATTTTGGGTTCTACAGTAAGCCAGCAATTCGGTTGTACTGACTGCTGGAAAGGCCTTGGCAACTGATGGGCCTGGAGATCTTTGTCTATATTGGCGTGTATTACATCAATCAATTAATAAATTGACAGAATAAAAATAATTAACAAATTATGTATCATTGGTTGAAAATGTCTACATGTACAATAAAATGAGTATCAATATACAGTTAACGTAGTATTATACTTAAATAATATTTATAATTAATGAACAAGTAAGTAACAGTTATTTTATTAATAGTGATTCATGGTGCATTTAAAATAATGATGACGGTACATTAGTACAATATTAAATATAAGTAACACTACTCTCTTTAAAAACATAAAAAATATTTGTGACACAATGATTCATGAACTTATTCAAAATTAAATCCCTGAATGAAATACAATGTGTGCCGGGTATATCCAAGCATTCTCCATTTGGACCTCTCTTTGCACATGATCTTTAAACCCAACTGCTTCGTGAATTTTCCATAAAAAAATAAACATAAGAAATTATTTTCTTGAGGAAAGATTTTGTTATCATGACCAAAAAATCATGTGAGCAAATATTTAGTTTAACACGTAACTCGCACCATAGCATCACGTTGTCGTGCCACGTCTAAAAAGAATTAAAATCTAACCAAGACCCATTGTGTGGTTATTATTATTATCAACGTTTGAGAATAAAGAATGAGGTGCGAGGTTCCTATTTCATTTGTCCAGGTGGAGTATATACACAACCGAGGACCAAGATATTTCTCTAGTTGGATCAAACAATGGGGCCCTTTTTATGGAGAATTTTGTACTTGACAAATATAAAATCTGAACCTCATGGTTTGGGTTTGGGTTTGGGTTTGGGTTTGAACCCATATACTATATGCTATAACCGCTGAATAAGAACATGTATTTTATAATTTTTATGAGCAACTAATACTTATATCCCCCCCCCCCCCAAAAAACAAAGTTTACATATTCAAATCCGAAATGTTAAAAATAAAATATTCAATGCTCAAGCCTCAAACATAGGGGTTAAGACATATACACTGTTTTCGTATAAAAACACTTAAATATGATTCATTTTTTAAGTTTATTAAATGTATAATTTCATCAGTATAATCTGTTAAAGATATCGTATATATTATTTTATTTTTAACATCCTCTTTCTTGTACACCTCAACATGTACTATATAAATAGACCATTTGATCCTTTATTTATTATACATCTCTCTCTTAGACACAATAATATAATTATATATTTCATCTCTTATTCTCTATTATTTGTTCTCATTATTATTCATAGCAATATATGTACATACATAAATACGCACTAATACTATGAACTTGAGAGGTCATAGTATTAGTGCGTGTTTAGACTTGCTAATTCATTCTAGAGATTACACTCACTTTTCGCTCCAGTCATTTTTTATTTCTTTTCTCTCTCGTTTTCCGATATTGGGGAAGCAATACCTCCACGTATGATGTCAAGAGCTCCCAGTTTAGTGCTTCTTAGCGGTCAGCTATGTTAAGGTGAGTGGCTTTCTTCACGGTCTATTTTAGGCTATGTATTTATTTTAAAGTTATTTATTTTATTTATTTATTTTAACCTTATTTTATTTATTCATGTTTTATAAAATTTTAGGAAGTGAAATTTATTATTTTATTTATGTATTCATGATGTTAGTTATTCTTTTATTTAATTAGTTATTTTTTTCATAATTATTTATTTAGAAACTCTTTATTTATGAAGTAGATATTTATGAAGCTATTTTAGAAAATCATGAAACTATTTTAGAACTACAAGGGACCACTTGCGTTCTTGTATTAAATATATTCATGTTGTGTGTGTATGATGAGTATTAAGCGATATAGATATTCATATTGTTTACTTAAACCCATAATAAAAGATCATGGTTAAGGAAAGATTCTGGTGGAAGAAGACTTATGTTAAGGAAAGTTTATAGGTAAGGACAATATTTGGTACTTAAGATTTCCATTGTGACTCATCTTTCTTACCTGGAACCTCCCTAAGTATGGGATCTTAGTCTACCTTTATTTTTCCAAACACTTAAAGATATTAACTCATGTTATGTTATTAGTATCAGTTAAAGGATTATGTTATCATGTCATGTATTTAAAACTATTTGTATGGGAGTATATCTAGGATAGAACTACAAAAATGCTACATGTACATCCAATTTCATACACCCATACATACAACATTAATAATGCACAAATTTTATTCTCACGAGTGCACAAACATTACAAACTTGTAAATGATACTCTCAACTATATTTAATTAAGTGCACAAACATTACATGAGTTAAAACACAAACTTTATGTATATAAGTACGAGGTGTATGTATGGTGTATGGTTTTTGGTGTACGTGTAGCAGAACTCGATAGAACTATAAGTCAGCAACAACCTAGTATACTTTGTACGATCGTAAACTAGAACAAAATTCATGTAGATTTAGGGCAAGACTGTAAAGCGCAGACATGAC
The DNA here is from genome assembly GCA_003254905.1 of Nissolia schottii. Classification (NCBI taxonomy): domain Eukaryota; kingdom Viridiplantae; phylum Streptophyta; class Magnoliopsida; order Fabales; family Fabaceae; genus Nissolia; species Nissolia schottii. The sequence continues at coordinate 8,221 of QANU01087269.1, read as the reverse complement.
AACCTATGTTGCTCGGTGTCATGTATCATGTAGAGTAGGGATAACTACCAGGAACTTATGAACTTAGGTAGTGTATCCCCAACTGTTATGACCTAGGTACTTCACCAAGACTAACTATCAGGAATCTATGGTCTCGGGTAGTGTATCCCCAATTGTCGTGACCTAGGTACTTGGGTAGTGCGTCCAGGATAATGCATCATAAGCAAAATCGTAATGCTCAGAACGTTTATCTAGAAAACTCCCAACTATATTATATTTTCAAATGCTTTTATATATTAGTTATTATTATAGAAATGTTTTATGTTGTTATATATATATTATGCATTGCACTGCATGCCATGATTTTTTAAAGTGTCCCATGTCGCTGTGCGAACTGCCTCTCGCTGCCAAAGTTTTCACCCCTCAACCTCCCTCTGCAACAGCGTAATAGAGCATGAACTTTATGGTCAGTGTAGCAACGTTAGAATCCAAGAGTCAGCAATTCACCTTGAGATGAAGCTACCCATAGGAATTGTTAGTCTTATTTTTATTTTGTAATCGTTTTTTATTTTGTAATCGAGTTATGTCTAGAGTGCTCATATTGTATACAGACAAGATCCTCATACCAGTTGCATATTTTATCATGTATATTTATGTTTAATGTAAAAGGTTATATGTTTATTCAGAAGAGGAAAGTTTTATTTGTTTTAATTAAAGTTAAAGTGCATGTTTTTACAAAAAGCATTCCAGAGGCTTATGTGAGGGAACTAGTCCCTTCCATGTCGGTCACGTCTCTAAGTTGGGGTGTGACAAGTCCCATGGGCATGCTACAATTCTCATCTTGTCCTCTAGTGCTGAAATGTCTATTTTTCCCTCTTGTGCTTGTATCACTTAACATAAACATTCTTCCACCAGAATCTTTCCTTAGCAATAGTCTTTGATAAATATTTATATCTCTTAATATTATTCATACACACATAGTATGACTTATTCAATTCAAGGAAACATGTGGTCCCATGTAGTTCTAAAATGACTTCATGACTTTCTAAAATAGTTACATGACTATTTTCATAAACATTTATTTTCATAAATAAGGAAGTTTCTAAATAAATAATTATCTTCATAAATTCTTAAAAGAAAATATTAAATTTCACCTCCTAGGATTTCATAAAAATATGCATAAATAAATAATAAATATATGATCTAAAATAGACCGTGAAGAAAACCACTCACCTGAAAAATGACTGACCGTTAAGGAGTACTGACACTGAAAACTCCGAGCGACGTAGTGTTGACACTGTATTTGCCAAAAATACCCCGACAAGGAAAACACTAAGAATGAAAACCAAGGGTGTCACGGTAGCGATCTGGCATCGCTACGGCAAATCGGTATCAACATAACAGTATAAACTGCTACAGTGTTACCACTATAAAATAGTGGCACTGGGGCCTTAGTCATTCGAATGACTCACCTAACAACGCATTTTGGACCATCTAACACCATTCAATCATGCATTTTGGCCAATTTTTCACGAGTCATTCGAATGATTAGGGTGAGTCATTTGAATGACTCACTAAAAAATGCCTTGTTTGAGTGTTTTGAGCAAGTCATTCGAATGAACAAGCTTTGGGAGTTGTATGTCATCATACGATGCTTCTAAACTTGATTTCTAAGCATATTTGAAGTCCCCAGAGCAATCTTAAAGGTAAAAGTCATAGACATATGTTGGAATTAACTTTTAACAATCTAATGTTTGTCGTGTACCAGTGAAAGAATTGATAGGGTATCACAAACAAATAGTTAAACGAAAGAAAGAAAAAAAAAAAGAACAAAAGAAAAAGATAAAATTCCCAAACCAAATTGATCAAACATTAAGCCCTACAAAAATAAACAAATAAAATGTGATCAAATTATTGACACATTTTCTCTGGAAGCAAAGGAAAGAGAAAACAAAGAAACAAATAGTAGAATGAAGAAAAAAACAAGAATGCAATGCAACTTGACTAAACAGTAGATTTGTGCACACATAGTCAATAGTTCGTTAATTGACCATTTTTCTTTATGTGTGTTATAAGAGATTTTGAAAGGGCCATATTGATGTGGCAGAGAACACAAAATGTAGTGAACCAAGAAAGAATCTGACATGGTAACTTCCAAGGCTTTTAGCTGAGTCGCTATATCCCTCATGCGCATGATGTGATCACGTACTCCTCTTATCCCAGTGAGCTTTAGGGATGATAACTGTATAATTAGGGTGCTGGCAAGCGCCTTCTCAGATGTAACAAACTGATCATCAATGGCTTTCAGAAGATCCTTGACCTTAGTATGCTGGTCAACAGAACCACGAATACCAGCAGAAATCTTTGTACGGAGAGACGGTTAGATCTCTCCCATTTTTCATAAAGATCAACAGCATCTGGAAGGCTGGCTTCAGTAATACCTGGTGGTTCATTTTTACTAATAGCATAATCAATATCCATCCAGCCTAGATGGAGAAGAATTCTCTCCTTCCAAACCTTATAGTTGTCACCTCTTAATTCAGGAATATCACATTTAATATCAGAAATATTCGCAGGTTGAATAACTGCAAAGAACAATCATACATGCTCATTATATAATTTGAGACTAAAATAAATATCATGTTTTACCAATGGAAATCATGTCTTAATTCATGGATCTAGAGACATAAAACTTGCCTGTGGGCCAAAGTCCTACTCAAGTAGATTCATGTTGTAAATTTATGATAAAACTATCAAATTATGTTCATTCTCTTATTTCCTGTGGGTAGAATAAGAAATATAATATGATATTTTATCCTAATTAATCATACAAATATAATAAAATTCCTGTGGGCATATCTCATCATATCACATATGACTAATTACAATTAATGTTGTAGTATATAATCCTAATTATTTAAAGATGTTGTGGCTACTCCTTAATTAATCAAAACTATATCAATTACTTAACATTAATCTAATCTTGATTAAGAGCTTAATATTTGCATAAGATTCTAAATAATGCAAATAAATTGAACATCAATGCATAAATATTATTTAACATAATTTTGCATGTATAACAATCACAATTTATACAATTTTCAAGAAATAAATAATATATGCATACAATTAAAACATATAAACTCTCAATCATCAATTTTAATGTGCATAAATTATTTAACTTAAATTTGCATGCTTAATTAATACCAGAATTAAACATACAATCTTTCAAAATAAACAATAATATATTACATTAAATAAGGTATAGAATTCAGCATATCAAAGCAACTAATGGCTGCATTACATTTACTAATTAGTATATGCGAATATAAATGCATTCTGAGTCTAAGGTACACTGGTTGAAACGCCCCTCTGCATGCTGAAGGGTCCCAGGTTCAATCTTGGGTAGCACACTCCTCTTTTTTTTTTTTTGGGTCATCTTCAAAAACAATTTTTTTTTTGGTCATCTTCAAAAACATCAACAACGACATGGCGCCGCGACTTTACAAGCCGCGACACCAACACGACGCGCAAACTGCTTGTGCAAGCCGCGACTGCAACTCGACGATGGTGGCGCCACCAGCACGACGGACCGAAAGCACCAGCGCAGGAACCTCAACGCGGCAGGCAGCAAAACGCCTCCATCAACAGCAACGTGGACCGCTGCCATGGAGCCCGCAACCGCACGCCGCGACACCGCGTCTCGAGGTCTAGCGCGATTTCGATCACATTTGCGAGGTGAAAGACGAGGGGCCACCCGCCGTGCAGTGTTGACGTCAGCAGCGGGCATATGCCACCGCTGCCACAAGGCCGAACGCACGTTCGAGGAGTACAACCACCATGATCGAATGAATGGAGGTACACAAAGGGGATGGTCCACTGAATCCTCATGTGACAACGGTAGTTTAGGGCCTCCCTCCCATGGATAATAGTAGCACCAACAATCCAGGGAAGTAGAATCAGTGGAAGGAAAAAATATGATCTGATAAATGGTAAACGCCTCTTGACAAAGATACAAGGATTCAAAAATTTCCAATTCCCAAATTCACACATAGGGTTCACAGGATTTGGAAAATAAATAAATAACTGAATAACACATAAACTTAATTTCAAACATATTGATGATTTTAGTTTGAATGTAAAGGGTCAAAAATATGATACCCATATTCTACCATAATAGACATGAAGAGCAAGCAAGACAGAGGCATACAAAGACTCTGATACCAAATGTAGAAAAAACTTAATGCGGAAATGAAAATAGAATTAAGGGAACCAACCTCCCGCCATTGCTTTTCTCTTCTGCTGCAAACAGTCCCGTTTGTTCTTTTGGTTTTCCAAACCCTCACTTGCTCTCAACTTGATGGTGTTTGTTTAAAAAATAGAGCAGCAGGTTTAGTGACCCAAAGAAGAGCAACACACAACTTTTTATAAACTCTGGCCATCACAGAGTTTGGTGAGTGAGGAGCAAAAAACGTGAGAGAGGTTGAGAGAGGTTACAAGTTGTTGAGGAAGTGGGTGTTGAAGCCAAAAATGGACCACAAAATGGGGCATGTAAAAAAAAAACCACTTCTCCTAAAATAAAGGAAGTGGAAAAAATGCTAACAATTTTAGCCTAGTCACACATTTTCTCAGGAAACGAACAGCAGAAACACAACCAAATAGTAGATTTAGACAGAGAAAACAAACAGAACGGAATGAAATTATTGAGAAATTATTGAATAATTTGCACATTTTCCAAGGAAACAAACAAAGAAACAAGAATGCAATGCAACTTGACTATACAATTGATTTATGTACACAATAAAAAAACACGATCAAATTACTGAGAACTTTTGAAGTAATCACACATTTTCTAAGTAATTAATTTCTTGAGAAACAAACGGCTAAATGGAAAAAAAAAATGAAAGAAAGAATGAGAGAGTTTAAATCCTCAAAGCAACTTGATCAAACATTTAGCCACACAAAAATAAACAAATAAAACGCGATCAAATTATTGACACATTTTCTCGGGAAACAAAGGCAAGAGAAAGAGAAAGCGAAATAAAAATAAGAAAAATAGATTTTGGAACAGAAAAGATAGAGTAGCGAATACGGACCTGGCTGAGAGGGAGGAACGGATAGGAGGAATGAGAGTGAGAAAGATTGAAGGAGAAGGAGGGCGAGTAGGAGCGGAAGAAGAAAACACCATGGTCACTCTCACTCATCTCTGATTACTAGTACAGTCACACACTCTCTCTCTCTTAAAAGGTGGTTTCTTAATTATTATAAAGTATTTAATTTATTTATTTTTAATAATTTTTATAATTAAATTTATTAATTTTTGTTATTATGTTATGTTTTATGTGATTATAATAAACTTTTATTAGTTAAATTATTAAAAGATCTAATTTATTATAGGTTTAATGATTTGTAAACCATTTGAGCTTATCATGCACCACTCAATAAATATTGTATTAAAAAATATTAATTTATTATATTAGATTATGTAATTCATTAATATATCATATTAAATAATGAAATGATAACAAAAATTAATAAAAATTGGCGGTTTGAATTGGCGGTTTTGCTACTCAATGGTCAAGCATATAAATATTGCTAACAATACTCTTTTCTTCGAAAAATAAAAATTTTGAGCACTGGAAATTAAAAATGTGAGTTAAATTATTCTTTTTCATAATATATTAGCCCATGAGAAATATATCCAATGATATTTTTGTTAAACCATCAAAATAAATTTAATTGGTTGAAAATTAAAAATAAATTTAGACAAAGAACCAATTTCTCTATCACTCGATTAACCTTGTGTTGGTGAAAATTATAAATAAATTATCATGCTCTAAACTTTAAATAAATCATAAATAGCAACAAAATGGTATATTGTATAAGTATATATTATTTGATAACTTATGGTAATAATAATTTTTTTTAATAATTTTGAAAAATATAAATTAGTTGACATGTTTGGGTTAAAAGCTTTCCGAAAAAATCATAGCTTAATGAAAGTCATGCATGTTTAATGCAAGTCATTAAGCCACGTCATAAAATAAATGCAAGTCATAAAGTTCCATACGAGTTACCTCACCCATACTTATGAATATGACTAGTTACTTTATTATTACACATACTATTGAATTTATGAAAGCTAATCTCGCTTCTTGCAAAGTTATTTAGCAACTTTTTTCTTATCCCTCCTTATTTGCACATAATAAATTGAGCATATTCTTTCTTAAATTTATCTTTCAATAAGATTTATTTTATTATTTTATAATATTTTCACTTATTTCCCTTTTCAGCGTAAAGCTTTTCTGCAGAGGGGCTAAAAGGGAAAATTACATAACGATTGGGAATATCAGAGCGAGAAGTTTGTTAGGATTGTGAATGGAAGAATCTACCAATTGGCAGCTAGCGCTGCATGACTCCATTGCTTCTGGAAGCTCTCCATGTATAATGTGCCATCATCCATGTTGATGGTGATCATCATCAATTGGGTCTTCCTTCTTTTTCTTTTTTTTCCTTTACATGTAAAGTGGGCCTTCTACTCTTGGACGAATGAAAGGCGTTTAATAGATTAGGAAGAATTATATTGGTCGAAATAGGTGAGGTTAAACATGTTTTTAATCCATATAAAATTAAAAATTGTGTTTAGTTTAAAAAAAAATTTGTTAGGAATTAATTTTTGAAAATTTTGATAGGTTTTAGTTCCTGTTATTAGAACAAAACATTAAGTATTAACGCGACCTTTAAATGTGCCACGTGGCACTACACATGATATGTCACGTGGGTGTCATGTATCACATTTAATGATCACGTGAGTACGTCTTCTTCTAACAGCAGAGATTAGAATCTACCAAAAAAAATTTTATGGACTAATTTCTAGCGGAATTTTTTTTAGAAACCAAACACAATTTTTAATTTCATAGAGACTAAAAACATATTTAATTCAATAATTAATTCATTAAAATTGTTCCTAATGTTCTTGATTAAGTTTGCCTTTAAGTTATAAAAAACATCAAATTCGTCTAAGAATTTATCTAAATTCAATCAAATTAATATTTAATATTAGCTAAATTAGTCCCCCTCCAAACAAATTCGATTGAATTTTGACAAATTCATTAACCAATTTGATTATTTTCATACTTTGTAAATGAACTTTATTGATGTTATCAACATTGAGCACAATTTCAATTTTGATGGTTTACTTTTTTTTTTAATATAGATTTAAGCAGTAAAGCTCAAAATTAGTCATAAAAATTTTAGACTAAATAAATTTGTTGCTGAGAAATAACAATCTTTAGGATAACTATTGAAAAACTTTAAACGTACCCTAAATTTGTGCAACATATACTATATCAGTATATTGTGATTTTTATTTTTCATAGATAAATTTATTCAATGATTTCTTTTGTTTATCCAAAAATTATAAATATATAAATAAATAAATAAAGTTTAAATAAGTTTTTGTCCTTAATATATAATTTTTTAAAAATTGCATTTTAATAAAAAAAAACTTTGGATTTAGTACCTAATTTTTTTTTATTTTGTCCCCTATCATAAATAGGAGACAATAAAAGTTGACATAGTAGTTGACATTGCCACGTGTCAAGTAATATATGACTTGCACATGTCACTTGACTCATACCCAGGACCCGACCCAAAAACCCAATCCATTTACAAATCTTTAAAAAAAAATCTCCTACCACCCAGTCTGTCGACTCTCTCTTTGCAATTATTTTTTTTTTCAGTTCCAACCCCATTTTGTAAAGAAGAAGAAGAAAGTTGTGTTGTATTCTCAGTTTTTGTTGTTGATGAATGGTGATAAAGATTGATGAAGTTTATGGTTGGTGTGACTTGTGTTGACGAGTTACTAATTAGAGTTTTTGTTTCTTCAATTTTTTTCTCGTAATGGAGGGCGGTGGTGGCAATGAGCAACGCCGGCAGTTAAGGGGGATTAGAGGGTATGTTGGCATGGTGTGGTGGCCGTGAGAGGGAGTGATGACCAGTGGTAGCACATTGAAAATCAATGGAGTTGTCATCAATTTTTATCTAAAAAAACTCTTTTCATTTGAAAGAAACTAGTCCTTAAAAATGAGATTGGATTCGAGAAATGGTGAAAACTTAATCTCACTACATCCGTATAACATCAACATCCATCATAGGACGGTTACTTTAATGCATGTTAGGCAAAAAACAATAACTTAAAAATCTTTATTTCCCTTTTTAAATTGAAAAGAATGTCTACACA
>QANU01087257.1:50042-60078 GCA_003254905.1 Nissolia schottii | reverse complement strand
CATGAAAACTCACTCATAACTCTTCCTAGCCTTCCTTAGATGCTTAGGAATGAATTATGGTGATGGAAATATAAACTTGAAGCTTGCTTGAAGCTCTTGAGTTAAAGGAACATAAAACCCTAGATTATGGAGATTTGGGGTTAGGACCTTGAATCCTTGGATTTCTCTTGAAGAACCTCCCTAACCTTGATGCTAGCTTGTTTCCTTGAGTGTCTTGAGGAGAATTTAAGATGATGATAGGCAAAGGATAATGATTTTACCTTGGAGAAGCTTTGGAGAAATCTATGGAAAGCTTAGGTTTTAGGAAGCTTTGGAAGAATGGAAACTTAGGAGAATTTTGGGGATGGATTTCGGGTTTGGAAGAGGAAGGGCTGGCCGTGGCCTTTTCTTACTTCCTTGGCCACCCAAAATTACCATTTTACCCTTAGTGTGTTTAGGTGATGTTTATGCATTAATTCTTTATGTGCGGAAGTCCTAAAAATATTCCGGACATACCGTTATGCTCTAAAAAGTCCTCTCATGAATTCTAAAATGTCACTTGACATATTCTTGATTTATTTTCATATTAATATATTTTACAGACTCCTATTGAGTCACAATTAATTTCTAATACTGCATAATTTCGATCTGGACGTCACCGGATGTCACCAAATCGCAGAATAATTATTTTTAACTAATCTTCCAGAAATAAAATCAATACTAGAAGTTTATTCCATTTTATCTCACCTTTCTCCGCATTTTATCTTTTTACGTCTTCTCTAGACAATGTCTTAAAAAACGAGAAAAGTCGGGTTGTTACAGACACCACCTGTGGCGGGCTTCCATCTTCAGTATGTCTATCCGACCTACTGAAATGGGCTTGTCATTTGGCTCTCGTGATCACGGCCTCAGCAGTATGTGGCATATAGCCAATTTCAGTATTGGGGCATTTAGCCCTTTTCAGCATGTGGCATTTAGCCATAATTTCAGCAGTATGGGCATTGGCCCTAGTTTAACAGTATTGGGCATTGGCCCTGATTCAGCAGTTCAGCAGTAATTCAGCATTTTGTACCTGCAGCATGGCATACTTGTTCCCTATGGTTCATTTCACCATCTTTCCTTATTTCAGAGTTAGTTATCATATCTTTAACTAGGTGTCTCAGAGTACATGGCATATCACATATTTCAGCATAATTTACCCATAACATGCACGTTCCATTTTAATTCCTAACATACAGCATATACGAGCATACAATTCAGCCATTAATCAGCATACAACATCAATTACCATATTATGAGTCTCAAGAGGGTACCATCAGCTTTTCTTAGTCTCAGGCCGCTCAGCGAAAACTGAGGTTCGCTCAGCGGTTTGGACCTTGGCGCTCAGCTATAAAGGTTGCATCGCTCAGCGGTACCAACCTTATCGCTCAGCGACTAAACTTTCTCGAGCCTTCTTCCACCGCCTTAATTTCAAAATATCTTTTCACCTTTACACGTTGGTCATGTCTCGCTCAGCGGTGCCTGAGGCGTCGCTCAGCGACCCCTGTTCGAGACATGCAAACTGAATTGCCATTCTCTTCCATTTTCTCCCATTCTCTTCCATGACACCCTACATGAGTCTCACACATGATTCAAGCATAATAATCACATATAATAAAGGTCACAAGACCCTTCAGAATTGTCTCCCTAAGTCCTAACATACTTTCTAACATATTTCATCATAAAATCCATAATTCACATACATACACATACAAGCACATAAACCTCTTGAAGCATCAAAGAGGCAAGGAACTAGAGTTACCCACTTCCTCAAGAGCTTCTTGATGCTAGTAGAAAGGAAACCAAGCCTTGCTTGCTTACTTGAGAACTCTTTAACCTAAAATGACATCTTAGCATAATTAGGGTAAAGATGGATTATGGAAGCTTGGCTTTGTACCAAGGGATGAAACTCACCAACTATGCTTGCTTTGCCTTCCTTAGGGACTTAAGAATGAATTATGATGATGAGCTTGAGGCTTAATGGCTTGCTTGAACTCCTCTTTGTCAAGAAAGCATAAACCCTAGATTATGGAGTTTAGGGTTATGGAACTTGATTCTCTTGTTCCCACTTGAAGAGAAACTCTTCACCTTGATGCTAGCTTGTCTCCTTGATGATGTTGAGTAATTGATGATGATGAGAACAAAAGATGGTGATGATTAAACTTGGTGAATTTGAAGCTTTGTGGTCTTGGAACCTTAGAAGAAAATGAAAGAAGTTTAGAGTGTTTGTGTATGTGTGTGTTCGGGCTTGGCATAGGGAAGGGCTGGCCGTGGCTTTTCTTTGTCTCATGGCCATGTGTATTTCCTATTTTGCCCTTAGTGTATTTTAGGTTATGTTTGTTCATTAATTGTTTATGTCCGGACGTTCTAAAAATATTCTGGGCATACCGTTGTGACCTATTAATTATCCTGGTTAATTCTAAAATATTACTTGAAATATTCTTGATTTATTTTCATATTAATATATTTTACAGACTCCTATGAGTCGTAAAGAAATTACAGTAAAACCCTAATTTCGATCCGAACGTCACCGGACGTCACAAGATCGTCAAAGAATTATTTTTAACTAATATTACAGAAACAAAATTAATATTTAAATTTTGTTCATTTTATCTTGCCTTTTCCTTATTATTATATTTTTAATTTTGCCTTAAATAGCATTTTAAATTGGAGGAAAAGTCGGGTTGTTACAACCCGTCCAATGTTTGTCATTTCAGGGAAGAGGAGGTTCACTTCCTTGAAAACCAGCCGCGGCCGCCCTATCAAAACAATTTCCAAAGGGGGCTGAATCAAAATTTTAATCAGCCATGGAGGCAAGTAGCTGGACCATCATTCCGAGCCCCGCAACACCCGTACCAACCACCCTGCCAATATCAGAATCAACCACCTATGCACTCAAGTTCCAAAATAGAGGAAACGTTCAATCAATTTATGCAACAATCAATGATGAATCAAAAGAACAACGAAGCCTCTATTAGGATCTTGGAGACACAATTGGGACAATTGGCTACTGATGTAGCGGAGTTGAGAAAGAAAATATTTATGGCCAATCCAGACCTGAACCCTAAGGACTCTTGCCATGGGAGGAAGGTTGATGATGAAGAGGATAGCTAGAAAGAAAAATGCGTCGGGCTAACGATGTTAAACAAAGCGCTGTCTGGAAGGCAATCCAGAGATTCTGTAAGTCTTTATTAATTAGTAGTTTAGTAATTTTGAAGGTTAATTAATTTAAGGTGTTAAGAATATTTTCTATAATATGGTGAAAAAAAAGCAAAAGATTTTCTAAAATCTTGTAATTAGGTTTGAAATTCAAAAATGCTAATTCCTTTCAATTAAGCTAAACTTATAGCATTTTTTATTTCTAAACCTAATGACAGATTTTAACATTTTAAGCAATTGTTTGAAAACGGTGTACATGAATTAATTGAGAAAGGATTCTTATTTGAAAAGTAATCTTAAAGAAAATAATCTTTTCAATAGGCACCTTAAAATGTTTATTATGAATCCATAAATTATTGTGGGAAATTCTGTCCACAAGAAGTGGGAATTTCTGTCCACCATAGTGGGAACTTCTGTCCACTTAAGCGGGGATTTCTGTCCGCAAGTTGTAGGGAATTCTGTCTACAACAAGGATTCAAAATAAAACATGATCTCTCTAACGCTACTTGGAAGAAAGGAAGTTTTCTTTGATTGTTTTTGCAGGCCGGAGAACAACCAAAGGAATTCCTAAAAACATCAAAAGAGAGACACACATCTGAGGATGAAGAGCATGATTCTTCAAGGAAAGATGAGCCTCTATCTCCTCAACATCTTGAAGAAAGATGAAGTAGCTTGAGCAACTACGGAGAAGCAACATCAACAAGGCTACTTCAGCATAGTCACCATGAACAGGGAGCACTTTACTTTTCTAAGCACCTTAATTAATTAATTTCTTTAGCTAGGTTATGTGCTTAAGAACTTGTTTGTTTAAAAACAAAGTAGTAGTTTATTCTACTTGAGTTTGACGCATGAACACAGGAATATATCATGAATTGACTTGTTTCAAGCATCCATGATAGACCTTGTGAATACATGCATAGTTACCATGAACATGTTCATACCTTGAAGATGTTTTGAAATCAAGGAAATAAACCCTAAACCAAGTAAGGGAGTGAGCCAAACACTTAAGTGAGATAGAGAGAATCACCATTGTTTTACGCAATTGAATTTGTTTGAGTCTCTAAATTTGATAATTGTATGGAAATAATAGGAGATGATCAAGGCATTTGGTTCTTTAGAATTTAAACCCACTTGGCCAAATGAAGCTGACCTTTAATTAGGAACATCCTTTGCACACCTTTTGCGCCTCACATGAGAAAATTCTTGTTCATAATCCCCGAACCTAAAAAGAAAAACAATGTTATTCCTTAATTTCAAAATTAAGAGAGCATTTACAATTGGATTATGTGCAAAAGATCTAAGTCAGGGGGAGACAAGGATGGAAAAAAGTGGGATATACAAAAGATGAATAAAAAGAACAACATCAAGAAAAGAACACATTCTATCCCAAAACAAAAAGAAGAAGAAGAAAAAGGGATAGAAGACAAAAGAAAATCAAGGAGAAAAAGGGTTGAACAAGAAAAAAAGGAAATTGTTGAAAAAGAAAAAAAAAGGGGGGACAACAAAGGAGTTGGTTTTTATTGCTCTCTTAATTTGGAAAATTTGCATATCCAGAAAAACCAATGTTCTTTGTAGCCTAGCCCCATTACAACCCTTAAAAGTCCTTTGTGATCCTTGCATGGCCATACTATGCATTGAATGGTGAGACAGGTAACAAATTTCAATTACTGTAATTCAATGGTGATATAGAGTGGAAACACTTACCCCAAATTGGTCCACTGACCATAGTGTGCATAAAGATAATTTCCTTGGTGGAAAAGACATTGGATAGAGTGATTTGCCTATGCTATTCAAGTATTTAATGCACTTGACTTGTTCAGGTTCTTTTATGTTTCACATGGTCTCAAGCTTAAACTGTTTGAAACTTTTCAATTCATTGCATTAACTGGTTGTTCATAAGCATTAATCTCTTGTAGAATAATTCTACTACCTCTTGTTTGAGGACAAACAAGGTCTTAAGTCAGGGGGAGTGATAAGTGCCCAAAATACACAATTTTCATCATTCAAAATGGCACTTATTCTCACATATTTCAAAGAATTATCTAATTAAATCTCTATGTTTTGTAGGTTTTAAATATGTTTTGATAAAAGGATGCAAGCATAATTTATTGAAGAATAATCCCATGAAGAAGGGAAGAAAAGGGCAGAATTGGAAAAGAGCTTAAAAAGAAGATTCTGGACGAAGGCGTCGCTCAGCGAAGGATGCGCATCGCTCAGCGCTTTGAACAATATCGCTCAGCGGCCATGAGGTTATCGCTCAGCGAACATAAGTCGGCAAGCCACTTGCGCCGGCGCCATCATTGAGCCAGCTAGAGCCAGCTAATAGTCGAGTGCCACATCAGCGCCGCCCTGCAAAAAGCTGCCGAGCATTTAATGAAGACGCGTGACAGTACGATCGCTCAGCGATAAAGCGCCGCCGCCCAGCGATTAAGTGTTTATCGCTCAGCGAAGGAACAAAAATAGCTGAGCGATGGAACCCAAAATCTGCCTATAAATAGAGGATGCCGTGCCCACTTCGAATCCATCTCTTCTTCCCCCTCAAAACACCATTCTTTACACATTTTGTTGTACTTTTAAAGCTTAGTTTAGTTTAGGTTAGGTTAGGAACAACGAGGCTTGTGAAGGAGCCGGAGATCGAGGAAGCTTGGCGAAGCCATGGCCATGATAGCGTGAGCACGTGTCATGGTAAGTGCCCAAACCTTGCCTCCGAGATACTTCCGTAAGATGGATTCCTAATCCTACTTTTTTGTTGGGATTTTGATTACTATTGTAGTTCACTTGTATCCATGTAACTATTACATATGAATCTATCCTTTTTCTCATGATTTGCTTGAATGGTTTTGCTCTTAATGCTAGTCTTTGTTTAATGTCTTGATTCTTGATTTGGGATTTAGTTGTATGAACGAAAGTTATACTAATTAAATCATAACCAAGTTAAGATCTGCATCATTATGCTTAACTAGATTCTAGGCTTGAACGTTGTGAACGAAAGTTACAATCATTAGAGTCGGAACTAAACCATTTCATCTAATCTTGTTGCCATAACTGGAATTAAGATTAGTCGTTTTAACATCTGGATTAATGTTGGCGTACTTTGTTAAGCTTGTGTGCGAAAGTGACAGTTTAACAAGGGAAACCTATGATCTTGTCATGTGCGAAAGTGATGACAAGTTAAGAACTGGTGGCGGGCAATCAAATGATAGTTCTATGTAAGAAGTAACTAGATGCATGAAACTATGATGTGATTAAAATTCCCAACAAGCTCCAGAACTACCTCTGATTTGTTTCCTATTTACTTTTATGTTGTTTATTTACTTATTTATTAAACTATCAAATTATCAAACCCTTCACTCTATTATTTAATTAAACGAACTCAAGAATGGTATTTACAACTCCCTGTATCGACCATACCCTATACTGCAATTGGATTCCTTTTGGAATCTGAAAGCCGTAAAGTAGGTATGTATATAAATATTTAATTTGAACGACAAAGAAGTACAAATACGCCTTCCACTAACTTGGCACGGTTGTGACAAACCAAAGCTGTGTCAAGGATAGAGAACGTGCGTTTGGCTTTCATCAGTCATTGACTCCTTGATTTTGGACACTTATGATACTTGGGATGATAAAATGATAGATTTAACATCTGAATTTGAATGCCCTGATTGTGATGGTGTCAGTAAACTGTGTTCTGCCTGTAAAGAGGTAGACGAGTCTCTGCAAGAAGGTCTGGGTTATAATTTTGTGAATTCTGAATGTGATATACTCAATGCATCTCCTGTTTTAGAATTGAGTAAAGTTGCAGGAACAGGTGACAGTAAAGCGGCAGGCCCAGAATTAAAGGCCCTTCCTTCACATCTCAAATACATCTTCTTAGGAGAGGATGACTCGCTACCAGTAATTATAGCAAATGATCTCTCCTCTCAGCAGGAAGAAAGATTGGTCGTTATGCTAAAGAAGCACAAGAAAGCCATTGGGTGGACCATAGATGACATCACTGGGATTAGCCCTTCCACATGTACACATAGGATACTCCTGGAGGACAGGGTAAAGCCAGTTCGACAACCGCAGAGACAACTCAATCCACTCATTCTGGATGTTGTGAAAAAGGAAGTGATGAAGCTCTTAAAAACTGGCATCATCTATCCTATTTCAGATAGTGAGTGGGTGAGCCCAGTACAGGTGGTCCCTAAGAAATCTGGAATCACTGTGGTAAAGAATAAGAACAATGAGTTGATCCCTACCAAAGTACAAAACAGCTGCCGTGTTTGCATCAACGCCACCCGCAAGGATCACTATCCCCTACCCTTCATTGATCAAATGCTTGAAAGGTTGGTAGGTAAATCTCATTATTGTTTTCTTGATGGTTATACAGGTTATTTTCAGATTCACATTGCCCCAGAAGATCAAGAAAAGACCACCTTCACTTGTCCCTTTGGCACATTTGCTTATCGGAGGATGCCATTTGGGCTCTGCAACGCACTCGCTACATTCCAACGATGTATGATGAGCATTTTTTCTGATTTCCTGGAAGACTGCATGGAGGTGTTTATGGATGACTTTACTGTTTTTGGTACTTCTTTTGATTCTTGTTTAGATAGCCTTGCTCGAGTACTTCAACGTTGCATTGAAACTAACCTTGTCCTAAATTATGAAAAATGTCACTTTATGGTTAAACAGGGTATAGTTTTAGGACATGTAGTCTCTAGGAAGGGAATTGCTGTTGACCTTGCCAAAATAGATGCTATTTCCTCCTTGCCTTACCCCAAATGCGTGGGGAGATTCGTTCTTTTCTTGGACGTGTAGGTTTTCAAAGGAGGTTTATCAAGGACTTCAGCAAAATCGCTCATCCCCTCACCTCCCTGTTGCACAAGGACACAGACTTTGTTTTTGATGATACGTGCAAGGAAGCATTCGACACCTTAAAGCACGCCTTGACAAAAACCTCTATCATTCAGTCGCCAGATTGGGGGTTGCCATTTGAAATAATGTGCGATGCATCAGACCATGCTGTGGGTGTTGTACTTTCTCAACGGGTTGGTAAGTTTCCTCATGTAATAGCTTATGCCTCAAAGACTCTAGATGCTGCACAATCTAACTACACCACTACAGAGAAGGAACTTTTAGCTATAGTTTTTGCTCTCGATAAATTCCGATCTTATTGGTTCCAAAGTGGTGGTGTATACAAATCATGCAGCTCTAAAGTACCTTTTGAAAAAGTCCGAGGCCAAACCAAGGCTTATCAGATGGATGCTACTGCTCCAAGAGTTTGATTTGGAAATTAAAGATAAAAGTGGACCTGAGAACTTGGTAGCAGACCATCTGAGTCGCCTTACGCATATCTCACCTGACCCATTTCCACTTCGGGATGAGTTTCCCAATGACTCCCTGTTAATGATATCTGAAAGGCCGTGGTATGCTGACATCGTAAATTACTTGGTCTCCAATAAAGGGCCCCCACATTTTTCAAAAACCCAAATAGCAAAGCTAAAGAGCGATGCTAAGTATTATCTATGGGAGGACCCTTATCTTTGGAAAATTGGCAGTGACCAAGTAATTCGACAATGTGTTCCAAGCTCAGAATTTGAGTCCATCCTTAAATTCTGTCATACTTTTGCAAGTTGATATGAACCTCTAGAGGAATTTGGCCCAATCTTCACGGCGTAGGCAAAACAATAAGGAATTCAAATAAAAACGAACAATTGAAAAGAGGGATATGAGTAAACACTCCATATTTGGGAAGGGAAAATTGGGAGTGATAGACCCTAAGTTTATGGAAGTAGCCAACCAACGTTAAAGGGAAACGTAACCTACTAATTAGATGATTGTCCAGTCACGAACACAATTAAACCAAACCACACAACAACGCACCTGGGTTGAAACACGAATTGGGGGCTTTTGGGAGTTTGAATCACCAACCTTATAAAGAAGATTGACAAGACAAGGTCTCACAAGAGAAAAAGAAGATATATAAAAACTCTCACAATGGGAGAAAGCATGGTTATCAAACTCGCGAGTTTAAGTAAACTCGTAGAGCCTCCGTAAACTCGGATTGTAAACTAGCATCGTAAACTCGTACGAGTTTACCTATTATTAAAAAATATTAAAAATATTATAAAAAATTATTATGCTACAAAAATATATTTAATAAAACTTGAAATTCATAAATACATTTATATCCATAACAAAGCACAAATAAAGATGAAATATATGAGTTCTAAGTTCAATTCATACATAATACATATAACATAATACATAGTATTGATTGCTGAACATCACAAGAAGCGAATTTGTGAGATGATGTCTTCAATATAGAACACTAAAGAACAAATAGCAATGCAGAGGTCACGCACCCTGGTGGGAAAGATCCCTGAGCAAAGGATGAAATACATACGACGGATTAGCGACGGAGCACAAGCAACGACGGAGTGTAACATGAAACACCCTAGCTAGCTAGCCTACGCTTAAGTCGTAAACTTGCTGGCTAAGTTGTTATCTGCTTTGGTGGGGATTACTTAGTCCCATGTATTATATATATGAAAATATTGTTACTCAAAATATGGACCAAATTGAGACTTTCTTTGTACGTTACATAGCGTAAATTAGGAGCCTTTATAGCGTCAGAGTATATATGGTGAGTGGAAATATAACATCTTTAATTGTAAATAAAGGCATAACTAATATAGGCAAAGATAACAAACAACGGTCCATCATACATTCATCGGCAATGTATAAATAGTATTATAAGTATTAAGTACAATTATCACATAGAAGTACAAGTACACATGTATCATCTACTAGCTAATCGTTTGATCTTTAGCTGTCCTCCCTTGGGAGGGTTCTTTCTCTTGCAGCTCCT
>QANU01087257.1:0-47638 GCA_003254905.1 Nissolia schottii | reverse complement strand
AAAGTGGGTAACTATGCATAAATCACCTCCTTGGTGATCTATTTATGGTTATTGTGAATATGTGATAAAATGCACATAATATGTGTTTTATGCCTTGAAATGAACTTGCATGTGTTGCTAATGATTTGATTAGGATAAATATATTCTTGGTTCTTAAAATTTATGGGTAAACTAACTAAAACCATCCCTTGATGGTTCTATGCCCTTTTTGCATGTTTATGTGATTTATGAGAAAATGCACATAATATGTGTTTTATGCCCAAAACCCCATTTTTGCTACTTTTAGCCCTTACTTTTAGCTTAGAAAATATTTCTTACTCGAAAATACGGACCATTTTGAAATTTTTCTCACATCCTTACTAGTTTACAAATTTAGAGTCATACGTGTCGATGAATTATACATAGATACAAGCGATAGAGTCCTATCAGACTTAAGCGTTACTATCCTAAGAAATAGATCTCTGTAATATTTTATATCATACATATATGTACAATCAGTTGGTCCATAACACAACTGCACAGTTAAATAATAATATACTTTACATTTACCACACTTAGTCGCCAACGGCCTGAGTAGACCGTGTGACTGTCACACAATACATGTCACTAATCCTTGCTCAGCTTGCTTGTCGAACGGTAGCACTGGCTGCTCCTCGACGATGTCTCAGGGGCTTCTGCTACAGTAGAAATGTTTGTCCTCGTTCCAAAGTAAGTCTGGGTCCTCGCAGTGTGTTACTGGTTCCTGCCTGGAATCATAATGAAATGGGGGTGAGAACATTACGTCCTCAGTGGGGTCCTTTGGGGATACGTATTCGTTTCACTTCAATTATGATTCCGCCGCTCAGGGGTCTCTATGTGTCGACTCATACTAATACCCCTACTGATTATTATCCATACTAGGCCTGAGCAGCTTTATCTAATTACTAGGTGATCGTAGGGAATCTAATCTTGCTTAACCTAGTTATTGAGTCTCGTGCTTTCTAACTTAGACGATCAGGGCCTAGTGATACTGCATCACATACCCACGTTCTTCTACTCAAGTTGTCACCTCGTGACGTTCGCTACATATAGACATCCTTGCACACATATGTATACATACCGCATTCATCAAGAAATCTTTAATGCATGTCTGGGGAAAGGGGTTCTCTTACGCGCCTGTGGCTGCGTCCTTTTCTTCGCTACTGGCTGCCCTTACCCCCTTGCTGACTGCTGGACCGTCGTCCCTCATACAGCCGCAACCTCTTGCAACCACTCAACTGATAGAATGGCGGGAGTGTACCCTAGTGATAGCACTGGCAAGCGAGGGCTCGCTTGTCCACGTCTGGGGGACAAGTGTTAAATGCCCAAAATATGCAATTTTCATCATTTAAAAAGGCATTTATTTGCTTAGGTTTTAAAGAATTATCTAATTAGTTTCCCATATTTTGTAGGATTTCTAATATATTTTGAAGATGGATGCAAGTAGCCTAATTAAAGAATAATCCCATGAAGAAAGGAAGAAAAGGGCAGAATTGGAAAAGAGCTTAAAAGAGAAGATTCTGAACGAGGCACCGCTCAGCGAGGAACTACACATCGCTCAGCGCACAAGAGCAAATCGCTCAGCGGTATAACACTTATCGCTCAGCGAACATAGGTCGGCAAGCAACTTGCATCGGCGCAATAAATGCGCCAGCTGGAGCCAGCCTGGCGCCGCCATCCACGTCAGCGCCGCCCTGAAAAATCTGCCGAGCATTTAATGAAGACGCGTAAAAGTACAATCACTCAGCGATAGTGTGCCGCCGCCCAGCGATTCAGAGCTTATCGCTCAGCGATGGTACCAAAACCGCTGAGCGATAGACCACAAATTGTGCCTATAAATAGGGAGGCCGAGACCATTTTGAAACCATCTTCTTCTCCCCCCACAACTCCATTCTTTTACACATTTTGTTACACTTTAAAGCTTAGTTTAGTTTAGGTTAGATTAGGAACAAAGACGACGCTTGTGAAGGAGCCAGAAATCGAGGAAGCTTGGCGAAGCCATGGTCATGATAGCGTGAGCACATGTCATGGTAAGTGCCTAAACCTTGCCTCCGAGATACTCTTGTAAGATGGATTCCTAATCCTCTTTTTGTTGGGATTTTGGTCATTATTTTAGTTTGCTTGTATCCATGTAACTATTACATATGAATCTATCCTTTTCCTATGATTTGCTTGATTGGTTTTGTACTTAATGCTAGTCTGGTTTAATGTCTTGATTCTTGATTTGGGATTTAGTTGTATGAATGATACTTATGCTAATTAAATCATAACCAAGTTAAGATCAACATCATTATGCTTAACTAGATTCTAGGCTTGAACGTTGTGAACGAGAGTTACAATCATTAGAGTCGGAACTAAACAATTTCGTCTAATCTTGTTGCCATAACTGGTATAAAGATTATTCGTTTTAACATCTAGATTAACGCTGGCGTACCTTGTTAAGCTTGTGTGCGAAAGTGACAAAGGAAACCTGTGATCTTGTCATGCGCAAAAGTGATGACAAGATAAGAACTGGTGGCGGGCAATCAAATGATAGTTCTATGTAATACGTAACTGGATGCATGAAACTATGATGTGATTAAAATTCCCAACAAGCTCCGGAACTACCTCTGATTTGTTTCCTATTTACTTTTTATGTCGTTTATTTACTTATTTATTTAACTATCAACTTATCAAATCCTTCACTTCATTGTTTAATTAACCTAACTCAAGAACGGTATTTTTGCAACTCTCTGTGGATTCGACTATACCTGACTATACTGCAATTGGATTCCTTTGGAATTTGAAAGCCGTAAAGTAGGTATATATTGTAATTTGAACGACAAAAGCGCAGATAAGCTTTCGACGAGCTTGGCATAGTTGTGACAAAACCTAAGCTGTGTCAAGAGTCGAGAAAGTGGTTAAAAAGGCTTTCATCAAATTTGCTGCCGTTGCCGGGGAGTTGCGTCAAAGATACATTGCTTGAGTTTTGTTTAGTTAAACAATTGTGAATATCTGTAAAATATTGTATAATCTTTATTTTCGCTATTTTATGAACTATTTTGTTATTTTGGGAACTCTTGTTTTGATCTTATTTGGCTAGTGTGAATTTTCTTAGCAATTGCGAGGTAAGACTTCAAAAGATCAATTGTTGTTTGACCCTGAGATTGAAGCTACTTTGAGGAGGAACAGGAAAAAGAAGAAAAAGCACTTAGCCAAACAAAGAGGAGAGCAAGAGACAACTTCATCATCAACTTCTTCAACATATCAAGAAGAAACCATGGCGGAAACCACTAGAGCTGGTGGAGCTGGAACTGGCAACGCAACAGGAGCTACCGACAATAGGGGATTTGTAAACTTTACCCCTAGAAACATTATAAGAATGAGCAAAACTACTGGAGCTCAAAGACAACCTCAGATGCAACCTGGTTTGGTTCAATTATTATATGCTAACCCCTTTGCAGGTTTGGATCATGAGGATCCGTACGTTCATTTAACAAAATACTATGAACTCTGTGGGACCGCGGGAATATCCGAGGCCAACGAAGAATCCATCTTTTTAAGGATGTTTCCCCTGACCTTGATTGGAAAAGCGAAAGAGTGGTTGCTCGATCAATCGCAAAATATTCTGTCAAATTGGGATTAGTTGGAAGAAAAGTTTTGTGCCAGGTACTTTTCTCAGTCTAAATTTATAGATTTAAAAACTGCAATTGCTACATTTGTGCAGGCTCCCATGTTGAGAAAGTGTTCGAATCATGGGTTTGATGCATGCACACAAATCCATATCTTCCGCAACGGACTCCAACAACAGCACAAACTGATGCTGGATGCTGCCGCCGGTGGACAGATAATGTCCAAAACACCGGAGGAAGCCATTTCCATTATTGATTCCATGGCCTGACTGATCAACAAGGCTAGTACAACAGAGGTCATAGAAGAGGAGGAGTGCTTGAGCTGGGAACCAATGATGCCATCCTTGCCTAGACGAGGTGAAAAAGGCCCTAAGCGAGTTGCCAAAGCAAATTCGAGAGGCCTGTGATGCAAAAAGGCAACAGGTATTTTTATGTGAAATTTGTAATGGCGATCACCCGTCTAGTGTTTGTCATTTCAGGGAAGAGGAGGTTCACTTCCTTGAGAACCAGCCACTGCCACCCTATCAAAACAATTTTTAAAGGGGGCAGAATCAAAATTTCAATCAGCCATGGAGGCAAGAAGCCGGACCATCATTCAGAGCACCGTAACCGCCATACCATTCACCCCGCCCATATCAAAATCAGCCCCCCATGCATTCAAGTTCCAAAATAGAGGAAACATTTAATCAATTTATGCAACAATCAATGATTAATCAAAAGAACAACGAAGCCTCTATTAGGAACTTGGAGACACAATTGGGACAATTGGCCAATGATATGGCGGAATTGAAGAAAAGAAGATTTACGGCTAATCCGGAGCTGAACCCTAAGGACTCTTACCATGAGGGGAGGGTTGATGATGAAGCAAGGAACTAGAAGGAAAAATGCGTCCGGCTAACGACGTTAAACAAAGTGCTGTCTGGGAGGCAACCCAGAGTTCTGTAAGGTTTTATTAATTAGTAGTTTATTAATTTTGAAGGATAATTAAATTAAGGTGTTAAGAATAATTTCTAGAAATATGGTGAAAAAGAAATAAGGGTTTTCTAAATCTTGTAATTAGGTTTGGATTTTAAAAATGCTAATCCATCTCAATTGAGCTAACTTGAAGCATTTTTGATTTCTAAACCTAATGACAGATTTTACACCTTTTAAGCAATTATGAGGTGCACATGAGCTAATTGAAAAAGGATTCTTATTTGTTTAACAAATGGAAAGAAATTTTAAAGAAAAGAATCTTGCTAAAAGCACCTTAAGATCAATGAAATGTTTTGAATCCATAA
The DNA here is from genome assembly GCA_003254905.1 of Nissolia schottii. Lineage (NCBI taxonomy): Eukaryota > Viridiplantae > Streptophyta > Magnoliopsida > Fabales > Fabaceae > Nissolia > Nissolia schottii. Next base: position 42,729 of record QANU01087257.1, on the reverse strand, counting down.
ATTCATTGTGGGAAATTCTATCCACAATGAGTGGGAATTCTGTCCACAATAAGTAGGAACTTCTGTCCACTTAAAGGATTCAAAATAAAGACATGATGTCTCTAATACTACTTGGAAGAAAGGAAGTTTTCTTTGATTGTTTTTGCAGGCCAAAGAACAACCAAATGAAATTTCTACAAACACCATAAAGAGAGACACACTTGTGGAGGACGAAGAGCATGATTCCTAAGGAGGATGAGCCTCTATCTCCTCAAAACATTGAAGCAAGATGAAGTAGCCTAAACAAGACAAGAAGGAGGCTACATGGAAGCTACTTCAAGACATTCACCATGAACAGGGAGCATTTTTAAATTCTAAATACCTTACTTAATTAATTTCCTTATTAGTTTAATATGTGCTTAAGAATTGTTTGTTTGAAAACAAAGTAGTAGTTTATTTTACTTGGTTTGATGCATGAACACAAATATATCATGAATTGACTTGTTTCAAATATCTATAATAGGCCATTGTGAATACATAGTTATCATGAACATGTCATTTCGCATTTTTACTTGTTTGCATAAGCATAACCTTTAAAATGTTTTTAAATCAAGGAAATAAACCCTAAACCATGTGAGGGAGTGAGCCATACACTAAGTGAGATAGAGAGAATCACCATTGTTTTTACACAATTGAATTTGTTTGAGTCTCTAATTCTAGTAATTGTATGGAAATAATAGGAGATGATCAAGGCATTTTGTCTTTAGATTTAAACCCACTTGGCCAAATAAAGCCAACCTATAATTAGGAATATCTTTTGCTACCCCTTTTTGAGCCTAGCATGAGAAAATTTTTGTTTCATAGTCCCTGAGCCTTAAAGGAAAAATAATGCTATCCCTTAATATCCGGAATTAAGAGAGCATTCAAAATTGGATTATGTGCAAAAATCCAAGTCAGGGGGAGGTAAGGGTAAGCCAAAGTGGAAGAAACAAAAGATGAAAAAGAACAGAAACAAGCAAAGGAGAAAACATTCTATCCCAAAACAAAAAGAAGAAAAAGAAAAAGGGATAGAAGACAAAAGAAAATCAAGGAGAAAAAAGGTGAAAAAGAAAATTGTTGAAAAGAAAACAGGTGACAACAAGAAGTTGGTTTTCAATGCTCTCTTTAGATGAAAAACATTTGCATACCCAGAAAAACCAATTTTCTCCTGGCCCCATTACAACCCTTAAAAGTCCTTTGTGATCCTTGCATGACCATACTATGCATTGAATGGTGAGACAGGTAACAAATTTAAATTGTTGAATTCAATGGTGATATGGAGCAAAAACACTCACCCTAAATTGGCCCCCTGGCCATTGTGTGCATAAAGATAATTTCCTTGGTGGAAAAGACATTGGATAGTGTGATTTACTTATAGCATTCACGTAATTGTGCATGTGGCTTGTTCAGGTTATTCTATGATGTTCATAAAGTCTTAAGCTTAAACTGTTTGAAACATTTCAATTCATTGCATTAACCGATTGTTCATAAGCATTGATCTTTTGTAAAATAATTCTACTACCTCTTGTTTGAGGACAAACAAGGTTTTAAGTCAGGGGGAGTGTTAAATGCCCAAAATACGCAATTTTCATCATTTAAAAAGGCATTTATTTGCTTAGGTTTTAAAGAATTATCTAATTAATTTCCCATATTTTGTAGGATTTCTAATATATTTTGAAGATGGATGCAAGTAGCCTAATTAAAGAATAATCCCATGAAGAAAGGAAGAAAAGGGCAGAATTGGAAAAGAGCTTAAAAGAGAAGATTCTAAACGAGGCACCGCTCAGCGAGGAACTACACATCGCTCAGCGCTCAAGAGCAAATCGCTCAGCGGTATAACACTTATCGCTCAGCGAACTTAGGTCGGCAAGCAACTTGCACCGGCACAATAAATGCGCCAGCTGGAGCCAGCCTGGCGCTGCCATCCAAGCTAGCGCCGCCCTGAAAAAGCTGCCGAGCATTTAATGAAGACGCGTAAAAGTACAATCGCTCAGCGATAGTGTGAAACACCCAAGCTAACTGTTTACCCGTACGTAGTAAACAATGCTCACTAGGTTGTTTGTTATCTGATCGAAATACTTTAGTCCGTAATTATCTTTTGGAAAATAGTGGTTGCTTAAGAAAATAAGGACCCATTTTAAATTTTTCACTTGTATTACATCAATACTGAAATAGAGCCATGCGTTGGAAATAAACAAATATAATAACAAAACGGATAACATTATGATAAGTAGAACAGGCAATATACATCCATGGGGTCCACCATACAAAGTTATGTCATTGTATACATAATATGTACATAGATCAAAGTATCATATACAGAATCCAAATACACAGCATCAAAATACAAGGACTACTGGAATGCTACTCAGTACGTCCTTGACAAAAGTCTAAAAAGCTATCTCTCTAAGCTCCTCCAATCCTAGCCGCTCATGGTTCAGCGGGCGGCTCATCAGCATCATCAAAACAAGACTCATCTTCTTCGGTACCTGAAGTCATAAAATAGTGGGGAATGAGAACGGTAGGTTCTCAGTGGAATAACTTAGTTCCTGCATCGTGTATTATATTATGTCGGACTTCAGGCCGCTCAGAGATCTCTAGGTGAACATATATACTAAACAGCCTATCATTTATTATCTGGCCTATCTGAACGGCTTTATCAGCATTATTATGTGACATGGGAACTACTCTTGCTTACTATGTTCTCGTGCTGATTAGCAATTCGGCATATACAAAACCGTCTCGAGCGTGCTCTTGACGGTACGGCATAACAGCAGATTATTTATTCAAATCAGACTAAATAACAGCATAAAATCAGAATATCTTCAGCATAACAGATTCACTCAAATATGCATCACAGAATCATCCAATACAGACATAACAGAGTTCAGCAGAATACATGCAGCAGAATCATCAGCGTAACACGTTTAACAGAATACAGCAGAATAACAGAATAAAACAGCATGACAGAATATAACAGCATAGCAGCACATAACAGCGTAACAGAATACAGCAGCATAACAGAATAGGTGTTATTCCCACCATAGTAATGTCCTCTGTGACACTAGTATGACGGAATAACCTCACACCCTCAGTATAGGCCGACACTGTCCAGACCTTACTGCGGTGGGCTTCCACCTGCCGTGTGCCCCCTCGGGACCCCTCGGCAGTGGGCGGATATTGTACCCCCACCTAAGCTTGCCCACTTTCGACAATGCATAGGCGTGGTAATCGCACACCTCCAGGTCTGCCATCTCGACACCACCTGTGGCGGGCTTCCACATTCAGGATGCCTAGACCTCCTGAAGTGGGATCATTATGGCTCACGTGATCACGGCCTTTCAGCATAGGCACATAGCCTTTTCAGCATGTGGCATATAGCCATATTTCAGCAGCATTGGGCATTGGCCCTTATTCAGCAGCATTGGGCATTGGCCCTAGTTCAGCAGCATTAATGGTACCTGCAGCATGGCACACTAGTTTCCCTATGGTTCATTTCAGCATAATTACTTATCTCAGAGTTTCTTATCATGTCCTTAACTAAGTCTATCACAGATGCATGTAAGCTATCAAGATCCTCACAGATTTTATTGCAGAAGCATGTTTAACATGTTTATTTCACATACAGCATATCAATCAGAGCAATAGCATGGAATACTAGAATATGTGTTTTAGGAACGTTCCATAAACTCTTCTAATCTTAGATTGATACAGCAGAATTACGGTTTCATTCAATGGCTGAAGCCGCAGCATTTAACCAGGTAGCGCGCCGCTCAGCGCTCCGCTCAGCGAGTCGCTCAGCGCGCCGCTTAGCGCTGTGCCTAGCGCTGCGCTTAGCGTGCTTTGTCGACCTGCAGACCTAATTCAGGGCTTTTCTCTCTTTTCTCTTACTATCATCCATGAACTTGCCTAAGCTTTTCATACATCTTTACCACATAATAATTCTACCTAATCCAAATCATAGAATTCTTTAGAATCATTTTCTAAGCCTATCATAATTTCTAACATCCTTAAACAAACATACACATGCATTCAAACATAATCACATACATACCCATAAACTCATCTAACCATAAAAAGGGATTAGGAAACTAGAGTTACCCACTTTGGCTAACTTCTTGATAATTAAAGAAAGGTGAAACCAAGCCTTGCTTGCTTGCTTGGCTTTCTTGACCTAAAAATGAAAACATGAACATAATTAGGCCAAACATAGGTTAGGGAAGATTAGGGTGTTAGAACTTGTGAGCTTGGCTTCTTTTTGGAGAAAACTTCCTAACCTTGAGGCTAGCTTACCTTCTTGATTACTTGGAGAGTGAATTAAGGTGATAGAAGGCAAGGATGAGGATGGTTTTAATGAAACCTTGCTCATGGAGCTTTAGGTTTTTGGAAAAACTTAGAAAGATGAAATGAAAGGCTTGTGGTGTGTGTGGCTTTCGTGGGAAAGAGGGCTGCCCGTGGCTTTAGTGGCCTTTGGCCCTAGAGTCTTCTTACTTTTTCTGTGTGGTTTTGCTCGTCTTCGTTCATTAACTATTTATGTCCGAACATCCTAAAAATATTTCAGACATACCGTTGTGACCTATAAATTTTCCTTATTCCTATTTAAATTTTTCTTGAAATATTCTCACATTATTTTCATATTAGTGTATTTTACAGACTCCTTTGAGTCATAATTAAATTCTAAAAATGGCCTAATACTAACCCGAACGTCACCAAACGTCACGAGATCGCAAAATTCTTATTTTTGCCTAATACGATAGACATTAAGTAAATTCTGTGAATTTTATTCCATTGTTATCTCATCTTTTCCTTATTAACATATTCTTAATTATTTATTAAGCGGAATTTTAGCGAAGGAAAAACTTGGGTTGTTACATAGTGCGCCGCCGCCCAGCGATTCAGAGCTTATCGCTCAACGATGGTACCAAAACCGCTGAGCGATGGACCCTAAATTTTGCCTATAAATAGGGAGGCCGACACCATTTCGAAACCATCTTCTTCTCCCCCCCACAACTCCATTCTTTTACACATTTTGTTACACTTTAAAGCTTAGTTTAGTTTAGGTTAGATTAGGAACAAAGACGAGGCTTGTGAAGGAGCCAGAGATCGAGGAAGCTTGGCGAAGCCATGGCCATGATAGCGTGAGCACGTGTCATGGTAAGTGCCTAAACCTTGCCTCCGAGATTCTCTTGTAAGATGGATTCCTAATCCTCTTTTTGTTGGGATTTTGGTCATTATTGTAGTTTGCTTGTATCCATGTAACTATTACATATGAATCTATCCTTTTCCTATGATTTGCTTGATTGGTTTTGTACTTAATGCTAGTCTGGTTTAATGTCTTGATTCTTGATTTGGGATTTAGTTGTATGAACGATAGTTATGCTAATTAAATCATAGCCAAGTTAAGATCAACATCATTATGCTTAACTAGATTCTAGGCTTGAACGTTGTGAACGAGAGTTACAATCATTAGAGTCGGAACTAAACCATTTCATCTAATCTTGTTGCCATAACTGGAATAAAGATTAGCCGTTTTAACATCTGGATTAACGCTGGCGTACTTTGTTAAGCTTGTGTGCGAAAGTGACAAAGGAAACCTGTGATCTTGTCATGCCGAAAGTGATGACAAGATAAGAACTGGTGGCGGGCAATCAAATGATAGTTATATGTAATACGTAACTGGATGCATGAAACTATGATGTGATTAAAATTCCCAACAAGCTCCGGAACTACCTCTCATTTGTTTCCTATTTACTTTTTATGTCGTTTATTTACTTATTTATTTAACTATCAACTTATCAAATCCTTCACTTCATTGTTTAATTAACCTAACTCAAGAACGGTATTTTTGCAACTCTCTGTGGATTCGACTATACCTGACTATACTGCAATTGGATTCCTTTGGAATCTGAAAGCCGTAAAGTAGGTATATATTTTAATTTGAACGACAAAAGCGCAGATAAGCTTTTGACGAGCTTGGCATAGTTGTGACAAAACCTAAGCTGTGTCAAGAGTCAAGAAAGTGGTTAAAAAGGCTTTCATCAACAAGATCTCTCTTTTTCTTTCTCTGTCCACGTTTGGGGGACAGTCCTCCGCCACGTCTGGGGGCGTAGGTTGCTCACCACAACTGGGGGTGCGCCTGATGCCACGTCTGGGGGCATATCTTTCTTTCTTTGATCCACGTTTGGGTGATCCTTTCACCACGTCTGGGGGCGTTACTTACACCACGTCTGGGGGTGTACTTACTCGTCTTTTAAATGTCATGACATAAAAGCGCAAGCGTTCCTTACTTTCTTTTCTCTCGTCCGGGTGGAAACCCGCATTCAGATCTTTATCTGCGTATCATAATCATAACCCAGTCCATCTCGCACGGCGGGGGAGGGACTTGTCAGGTATGACGTGCCAAGAGAGGGATTCCTATTGCATAACTATGTTCTTATCTTCAAGGTTCTCCGAGCCCTCGTGGCCGGAGCCTTCTTAAGATACTCCGTTTTCCCTAAGGTTCAATTGTGATCTTTGTTAGGTTTTAGGTGATAACTTCTAATTCTCTAAGGCCGTCCTAAGATCCTGACGACGACCATATCCTCATGATGCATAATGATATTCCAATGGACGTAATACACGTTATCGTCTTTTACCCGAAAAAAACCTGTTTTTCGTTAGAATTTTTAATCAACCGTTGACCGATGGACTCAAAGCTTGACCCTAAAGTTTTTCATAGTTCTGAACCCACTTTTTATGAAAACAAACCCAGATTTTTAATTTCCTTACCCAAAATTACCGTTTTGCCCTCATAAGCCCAAAATGTCATTTTTGCCCGAAAAACCGATTTTTCTTTGGAATTTTATTTCTCCATAACCCAATGGACTCAAGACTTGACCCTAAGGTTTTTAATACCTCTGAACCCATTTTTCATGATAATAAACCCAGATTTTTAGTCCAAACACCCGAAATTACAGATTTGCCCTTTTTTGATCAAAATGCCTTTTTTTGCCCATAAAACCGATTTCCTTCAAAATTTTAGTTAACCACACTCCAATGGACTCAAGTCTTGACCCCAAGGTTTTTGATATCTCTGAACCCATTTTTCATAAAAAGAAACCCAGATTTTTAGTCTAAACACCCAAAAATACAGAAATGATAATTTTGCCTTTTTATGCCAAAAACCCCATTTTTGCTCTCTGTCACCTCTCCTCAAAACTCTTCCATGTACAACACTAAAACATTTTTCCATATACTCCAGCATTTATAAATCACATATTATCATCTTCAAATCACATTCATTTAAAACAAATCATTAATAATACAAGTAAATTTATTTTTAAGCATAAAACACATATTATTTGCATTTTCTCATAAATCACCTAAACATGCAAAAAGGCATAGATCCATCAAGGGATGGTTTTGGTTAGTTTACCCACAAATTTTAACAACCAAGAATATATTTATCCTAATCAAATCATTGGCAACACATGCAAGTTTATTTCAAGGCATAAAACACATATTATGTGCATTTTATCACATATTCACAATAACCATAAATAGATCACCAAGGAGGTGATTTATGCATAGTTACCCACTTTCTCAAGAAGGTTGGTGAAGGGAGTTGGGAGTGAAGTTCCACAAGCCTTGATGTTCCCAAAGCTTTATGTCACCTTTCTCCAAAAATGAGAACCTTGCACAATGAAGAGGATGATGATGTTGTTCCTCTTGGTTGTGGGTGTAGGAAAATGAAACTAAGATGAGGAGACTTTGGGGGGTGTTTTCGGTTCTTGGGAGGTGAAAGAGGGTGGCAAGAATGCTTGCTTTCTTGGAGACAAAGTGGTGTTCTTGGAGCTTTGCTTGATGTGTGGTTATGGAGGCTTGGAGAAGATGAAAATTTCTTTGAGATTTTTGGGGGAGAGCTCGGTTTTGGAGAGCTGAAATGACGAGAAGATTAATTGATTTCTAGGATTTAATTAAATGTAATGAATAGTGGAAGGTATGGGCATGGGTATGGTTTATGATGTGAGAAGGTATGGTGATGAGATGTTTGGAAGCTTAATTTAAGGGATTTTTTTGACCCAAAAACCCCTTCAAAACCGTGCAGCCCTTCATCATGCAGCTGCTGAGATTTTATTTTCTCCCGGTCCCGATTTGCTCGTGTTTTATCGCTCGCAGTCTCAGTGCGTCGCATACGGTCGTTCGAAAAATATTCCGTTTGAACCGTCGCGATCCCTTAATTCCCACCTACCTAAGGGTATTAATATTTAAAGGTGTTTGTGAATTTCTCTTCGGGAGATTATTTTGAAGGACACCGTTTTGCGTGCCAAATTTCATCGGCGAACAACGACTGTTCGGTTGTTTGCCGAATTTTCTACTGCGACACATCTAAATTGCTAGGGATATTTTAACTAAAATTTTCCATCTTAATTCTCTAATCATGCTTAGAAAATTAATTAATTATTTATGTTTACGAATATTTCTCTAAGGAAAAAATCGGGATGTTACACGGAGCACAACGGAGCACGATTGTAGGCGCAACTGTAAATGATAACTCTAAAATACTTAAATGACCTAAATCTAAAAACTCATAGTTATGGAAAATAATATCAAACTTGTTTTGTTTCTTAAAAAAAAAAAAACCTGCCTGTGTGGTAAACTCGTAAAATCGGGAGTAAACTCGCGATTTTATGCGAGTTTACCCGAGTTTACCCGATTTTACCCAGAAACGAGTTTACATGCGAGTTAGCTCGATTTTACAACCTAAACTCGTAAAATCATACGATTTTACGTGTTAAATAGCAATTTGAATAACTATGGGAGAAAGAATTCTGAAAATTCAGATTGTATTTCACTTAAAGGATGCCTTATGAATTACAAAGTTCTCCTATTTATAGGACTTATTAGAACCTTTCCAAATCACCACTATTCAGAAATTTATTGGTCACTATTTAACATTGATTACCCACTACATTATAAGCCACTAAAAACCATGCACTAAAATTCCACCTCCCAAAGTTAAATGCTCCACTAATAAAATTGGCTGTTAACTTAACCAACAAAAATGACCATCTAAAACCTTTGCTCATGGATGCTCCTTGACTTTTTCACACATATTCTAACTATCAAAACCTATCTAATCCAGGTCACAGGACCCTTCAGAATCACTCCTAAATCCTAGCATGAGCTCTAGCATACATAATCATACGTACAGAGAAACATATATACACACACATAAGCAAACATAACCACCAAATAGGTGAGTAAGCCATAGTTACCCACCTGTAGAAGGACCTGGCGGTGGTGAGGGAAGCTTGGAGTGAAGTCCCACAAGCCTTGTTGTCTCCAAAGCTTGAGCTCCTCCCTTTTCCAAGATGACAAGTTCGTGAGCAAGGTGGAGGGTGATGGGGTTGCCCCCCTGATTTCGGATGGAAGGAAATGAACAGAGATGAGGAGACTTGAGGGCTGTGTTTAGAGAAAAATGAACGAAAGCTTTAAGAGCAATGGTTTTTGGCACGGTTTGCTTGGCTTATGGAAGTGTAGTCTATAGGCAAAGTGTGGTGGGATGGGAGAAAAGCTTTAGAAACCGTGTAGAGAGAAGAATGCAAGGCGTCAGGGGAGTGAAGAAGAGGATTGGCTTTGGGAGAGTAAGGTCTCGGTTTTGAGGGCTGAGGGTGAGGGAAATTAATTGAATTTTAGGATTTAGAAAAAGTGATGAATAGTAGAAAGCATGGGCATAGGTATGGCCGTGTGATGGGATTTGGTGAAGTGTATAAGGCAAGTAAGGTGATGGGAATTTGGAAGCATGATTTAGGGGATTGGACAAAATCACCATCAGATCGTGCAACCCTCCCCCTCCTGGTCAGCTATTGAAATTTCATTTTCCCCCGGTCCGGTTCGCTCGTGTTTTATCGCTCGCAGTCTCGGTGCGTCGCGCACGGTCGTCCGAAAAATATTCCATTTATACCGTCGCAATCCTCCAATTTCCCCCTACCTAAGGGTATTAATATTTAAAAGTGTTTTTGAGTTTTTTCCCGGGGGATTATTTTCGCGGACACCTTTTGCGCTCCAGAAAATTTCATCGGCGAACAACGACTGTTCGGTTGTCTGCCGAACTTCCTGCCGCGACACGTCTTATTTTTTACGGATATTCTACCTATTAGTTTCCCATTTTAATTCCCTAATCATGATTAGAAAATTAATTAAATATTTATGTTTACGATTATTTCTCTAAGGAAAAATCGGGATGTTACATTCCACCCCCTTTAGAAAAATTTCGTCCTCGAAAGTTCTGCGTCGCTTAAGTTTTCAAGTATCCTCTTTTGCAGTTAAGGTTCCTACTCCTTACTATTCACGTACCTTAGGTAAGGTATCGCTCCGGCAGCTGGGATGCGAGTGGACCCATTTTACATTATTTAGCGTAGTGTCCATTCACTCTGCACTGGAAGCATACTTGTTTCCCTTCTTGACAATTTCCTTGGTGTACCTTGCCACACCTCTGGCAATGTGAGTTGCTGCCCTTTACCATTCTGCATCGCTTGATGAGGTAATCACTGCCTCCACATTTGAAGCATGTCTTTCTTCCGGCCAGACGAATTCCCGCGTGTAGCTGGCCGCCTTCCCGGTGAGTTGGGTAGCTTCCTTCTCCGTGTGGTTCGTCATGAGTCTCTCGCTCTTGGGAGTTTCCCTCCGGTTGGTCTTGGGGTACCAAATCCTTCTACCCTCTTGGTCTTGTGAGCCATTCCCTTGCTCAGCGATCCTCCTCTTATTCTTCTCGCTGCGAACCTTGGCCAAATCTCTGTTGGCCCCCTCCTGCGCCAAACATGTATTGACGAGAGTTGCATAATCTCGTACCCCAGACACGTTCAGAAATACCCTCAGCTCTGGCTTCAGCCCTCGCTGGTACTTCACACACTTCCAACCTTTATTAGGGTGGATCCTGTACGTCTGCGAATACCTGCAGAGTCTCTCAAACTTCGCTGTATACTGTGCAACAGTCATGGCTCCCTGCTTGAGCTCCAAAAACTCTGCTTCCTTTCTATCTTGCAACTCCTGCGGAAAATACTTATCCATAAACACCGTCTTAAACTGGTTCCAAGTAACCTGACCATCATCTTGTTCGAACTAGGGCCTGGTCATGTCCCACCATTCTTCGGCTGCTCCCTCTAGCCTCCTTGATGCGAACTTAACCTTCTGAGGGTCAGTGCATGGGACATCCTCGAAAATCTGCTCCATTTTCCAGATCCAGCCATGGACCAAGGCTGGGTCCATTATTTCCTCAAACACTGGTGGATTAGCTCTGCTGAAATCCCGATATTTTCGAGCTTCGATTTCTTGCTGCGTTAGCGGTGCATTCCTTTAAGCGGTGATCGCTGCTATCTGAGCGGTGGCTTGTGCCATCCCCCTGAGAATATCTGCGAAATCTGCAGGATCCAGGGTACGCTGTGTAGTATCTCTACGTGGTGGCATAGTGAGTCGATGGTACCTGCACAATTCTGAGGTGATCAATCTCAAAAAGGCTAGTACACATAAACTCGACACATACCATCCAGCAGAAACATACACCGTGATCATGCCCGAAAGCATAGTGCAGCTCAGTCCTCAGGCTCCATGGGACCAAACTGCTCTGATACCAATTGAAACACCCTAGCTAACTGTTTACCCGTACGTAGTAAACAAAGCTCACTAGGTTGTTTTCAGCTTTGGTGGGGTTACTTCTAGCCCCTACTTTTAGCTTGGCAAATATTTCTTACTTGAAAATATGGACCATTTTGAAAATCATTCGTGTGCATTATCATTTTATAAAGTAGAAGCCGTGTGTGATTAAGATAGCATATAAAGATACAAACGATAGAGTCCCAATGGACTTAAGCAATAATTAATTACAGAGTGGCAGTGTTAGAGATCTTACAAGAGAAATACATAAACATACAAGTATTCGGTCCATCACATAGTTGCACAGTCAAATAATAATACATAATTATAAAATCAAGTATACAAGTCATAATACATTTCCATATGAGCTAAGGGAGCACCTAATCCCTTAAGCTAATTTAAAACATAAAACAGAAGTCTTTGTCCGTCGCTTCCTCGGAATCCTCTGACGTCCGTATCTCTGCATGTCTTTCGATACCGGCTCCGTCTCGGCATACCTGTCATGCCATCCTAGAATCATAAAGGAGTGGGGGGTGAGAACCTTGGGTCCTCAGTGGGTAACCTTGGGGATCGTTCTTTATTTTTCTACTCAATTATGATTCTGCCGCTCAGGTGTTTCTAAGTGAACATGCATACTAACATTCCTACTGATTATGATCTGGCCTAAAGTCCTGAACAACTTTATCTACATTACTAGGTGATAGGGGGGAACTAATCTTTTCTTACTAAGTTCTCGTGCTTGTTACTTTCATTCGCTTATACATGGCCGTCTCGAGCGTTCTCTTGACGGTACTAACATCATATTGACCTATCTTCTTCATATTCATTTATCTTCTCACTTATTTACTCATCTTCTTACTTGTTCATACTTCCATACATACCTTATTACATACGTTGGATACATACATACATTCAAGCATACATCACATACTATAATTCTCTCTTTCTTTTATACTTTATTCTTTCATACTTTTCTCTTGCTTTCAGACTTTCATATTCTTTTCATTATTTGATTCATCTTTGTGAATCCGTTGCCAGCCACCTACCGACAACACTTATCAGCATAATCATATTTGATTCATCTCTGTGAATCCGTTGCCAGCTACCTACCGACAACACACATCGTCCCCTTCCCTGTCATCCACCTGCAGACAGGGAAGTGACCCCGCATCCTGCCAGCTACCTACCGACAAGAGGGTTGTGCTAATCGATTCATCTCTCCTGCCAGCCACCTACCGACAGAAGAGTGAACCCGCTGCCAGCCACCTACCGACAGCACATCAGCTTTTCTTTCTCTTTCTCATATTCTTTCAGCATATCGTCTTTTCTTTCTCTTTCTCATATTCTTTCCTCTTTTCTTTTGTTCTCGTATCATTTCAGCATATTATCATCTTATCTTTCTCAGAGCATTTCTTTGTATTCTCAACTTAACTTTCTCATAACATTTCTTCTTTCTTCTCTTCTTCCGCACATAATATGACATGACTTGTTTCCTAAGGTTCATTTCCATTATAATCTTTACTCATTACCTGATTAACTTCTAGTCCTCTGAATGTACCTTATCATGATGCATGGCATGCTAACATATTACTTTAGATAATCATAATGGATGAACATACTTCATCACATAGTTCACATATTTCAGTCATACATATTACTTTAAATAATCATAATGCATGAACCTCCGCGAAAACCACTCAGAACTCTTCACGTAACCCTATCAGCATTCCGGGTATCCTCCGCAGAAACCACTCAGCACTTCTACGTAACCCTCTCAGTACTCCAGGGGGTCCTACGCGGAACCCACTCAGCACCGCACTCCAGGGATCCTCCGCGAAACCCACACAGCACTCTCTACGTAACCCTCTCAACACTCCAGGGGACCTACGCGGAACCCCTTCAGCACCGCACTCCAGGGATCCTCCGCGGAACCCACTCAGCACTCTCTACGTAACCCTCGCAGCACTCCAGGGGTCCTACGCGGAACCTACTCAGCACCGCACTCCAGGGATCCTCTGCAGAACCCACTCAGCACTCTCTACGTAACCCTCTCAGCACTCCAGGGGACCTATGCGGAACCCCCTCAGCACCACACTTCAGGGATCCTCCGTGGAACCCATTCAGCACTCTCTACGTAACCCTTTCAGCACTCCAGGGGTCCTACGCGGAACCCCCTCAACACCACACTCTAGGGATCCTCCGCAGAACCCACTCAGCACTCTCCACGTAACCCTCTCAGCACTCCAGGGGTCCTACGTGCAACCCATTCAGCACCGCACTCCAGGGATCCTCCACGAACCCACCCAGCAACTCTCCATGGAACTACTCAGCAACTCGCTAGCCTGCTCTCAGTCTCTCTCTGCGGAATCACTCAGCACCATCCCAGGTGCCGCTCAACAACTCTAAACTGCCCTCGGTTACTCTCCGCGGAACCACCCCGTAATACCTGACGAACCAGACTCTGTTTTCTTTGTTTTTCTTGTTTTTCTGCCCTATTTGCTCATGGATGCTCCTTGAGTTTTTCACACATATTCTAATTATCAAAACCTATCTAATCCAGGTCACAGGACCCTTCAGAATCACTCCTAAATCCTAGCATGAGCTCTAGCATACATAATCATACGTACAGAGAAACATATATACACACACATAAGCAAACATAACCACCAAATAGGTGAGCAAGCCATAGTTACCCACCTGTAGAAGGACCTGGCGGTGGTGAGGGAAGCTTGGAGTGAAGTCCCACAAGCCTTGTTGTCTCCAAAGCTTGAGCTCCTCCCTTCTCCAAGATGACAAGTTCGTGAGCAAGGTGGAGGGTGATGGGGTTGTCCCTCTGATTTCGGATGGAAGGAAATGAACAGAGATGAGGAGACTTGAGGGCTGTGTTTAGAGAAAAATGAAGGAAAGCTTTAAGAGCAATTGTTTCTGGCACGGTTTGCTTGGCTTATGGAAGTGTAGTCTATAGGCAAAGTGTGGTGGGATGGGAGAAAAGCTTTAGAAACCGTGTAGAGAGAAGAATGCAAGGCGTCAGGGGAGTGAAGAAGAGGATTGGCTTTGGGAGAGTGAGGTCTCGGTTTTGAGGGCTGAGGGTGAGGGAAATTAATTCAATTTTAGGATTTAGAAAAAGTGATGAATAGTAGAAAGCATGGGCATAGGTATGGCCATGTGATGGGATTTGGTGAAGTGTGTAAGGCAAGTAAGGTGATGGGAATTTGGAAGCATGATTTAGGGGATTGGACAAAATCACCATCAGACCGTGCAGCCGTCCCCCTCCTGGTCAACTGCTGAAATTCCATTTTCGCTCGGTTCCGGTTCGCTCGTGTTTTATCGCTCGCAGTCTCGGTGCGTCGCGCACGGTCATCCGAAAAATATTCCGTTTATACCGTCGCGATCCTCCAATTTCCCCCTACCTAAGGGTATTAATATTAAAAAGTGTTTGTGAGTTTTTTCCCGGGGGATTATTTTCGCAGACACCTTTTGCGCGCCAGAAAATTTCATCGGCGAACAACGACTATTCGGTTGTCTGCCGAACTTCCTGCCGCGACACGTCTTATTTCCTAGGGATATTCTACCTATTAGTTTCCCATTTTAATTCCCTAATCATGATTAGAAAATTAATTAAATATTTATGTTTACGATTATTTCTCTAAGGAAAACTCGGAATGTTCTAGGTAGGACCCACATCTGAATTGAGCACGTGAGGAGAGCAGATTTTTGTGAAAAAATATTAAAATATGGGTCACTATTCATTGATTTGACTTGATGTGACCTTATAATTATCTAAAACAATTAATTAATTAAGAAATTAAATTAAAAGGGAAAAATGATAATTTTGGCTAAAATTCTTGGACCAAAACGTCCCCATCAGCTGCAGCCTCCCTCATCTATAAATACCCCCTCATTTCATTTATTTTTCACATATTCAAAACCTACCAAAACTCTGCCAGAAATTCGTTTGGTCCAGAAACTCCGCTGAAACGCTGTCAGGAACTGGGAGCCAGTGGAAGGACGCAACACCCTCATCTCCCTAGCCATCTCTAATCTTCTCTAGGACTCTAAAAGGGTGGGTAATCCTAAGCTAGCTCACCTCCTTGGTGGCCTATGTGCTTGTGTGCTTTTATGTTCTTATTATGTGTTATGCTAGAAATGCTTGGTTAGGATAGGTAGATGACTTTGCTATGTTTTTCTATGTTTTCTAAGTTAAACATGCTTGAATGGTGATGGTTGGAACCTGGGGTGAAGCCCAAGAAGTGGCCATGGAACACGGTTTAAAGAAACAACAAGAAAATAAAGGAGGAACTTCGGTCACGCCCAGGGCGCTGAGCGGCATTCAGGGACCGCTGAGCGGCCTGGGACATAACTTTTGGAAAATGTTCTAGAAACTGATCTGTGACTAAGTTGACTCCAGGGACCACTGAGTGGTACCTGTGAGCGCTGAGCTGTGCCATTTGGCACTGAGCGGTACTCGTGGGCGCTGAGCGGCCTGAACCGTGGTTGCTTCATGGGAACTGTTTTATGAAAGTTTATGAAAGTAAGGTTATGAAAGATGTTTTATGTTGCCTGGTTCCAACACTCCCATGCCCAAATGACTTATATTTCGATTATGATGTGATTATGTGATTATATGTTTATGTGTTTGAGCAAGCATGCATCATGAGGATAGATCATTAGAGGTTGTTGTCTAATGAATGAGTAATGAATAAAAATGAGAATGAAATGTAGGAAAAAGAGCATGATGAGAAAGATAAATGTGCATATGAAAGAAATGAATGATGGCATGCATGACATGTGATGAAAGAATGAATGAATGATGATATGGTTTGCTTCCGGCTTAGCCAAGAGGGTGGCCCCTCGCTACCCGGTAAGGAGGTGGAGTCATGTTTGCCCGGGAAACAGACAGGGAAGGCAGGTCGTACACCACCATGGGGACGACGGTCCTGAGGTGTACGAGGGAGTACTGGGACACAGGAACAAGAAGAGTTATGATGAAAGATATGATGAACAAGATGAGAACATGCATTGAAATCCGTGCCTCATCGGCATGATGACCTATTGCATAGATACTATGAAATGTCCCGTGCCTGGCAAGCATGGTCGAAGGTTTACCGCGCAACATATGCGTGATGATCAGTTGTGTCTGTCAGCATACATGTTGATGTGATTGTGTTGCGATGGTTAGGAATAGAAAGCGCGAGAACCTAGATAAGAAAGACTAGTTCCCTGATCACGTAGTAACATAGATAAAGCTGTTCAGGACCCTAGGCCAAGATAATAATCAGTAGGATTTTAGTATGCATGCTCACTTAGAGATCTCCTGAACTGCCGGGAGGATAACCGAGAAAAATGAACCTTTGTTAGTGCTAAGGAACCCCACTGAGGACCAAGTGTTCTCACCCCTACCCCCTCGGTTATGGATCCCGCAGGTGTGCAGAGTGAATGGATCGACCCGAGGGATGTCTGGTAGACGACAGAGGACTGCAGCAGATCAAAGTCAAGGCAAAGGGATGATAGTGACATTAGGATGATATATGTTTTGTCTTATGACTTATGACTTTTATATGTGTTGTGTAAATATGTATTTTTATGGCAATGTTTACCTATGTGGGACCTTGTTTGTAATTATATATATATTTGTACATGTACTCTTTATGATCTACTGCGATTCCCATTCAACTTATGTCCGATGCTAACGATTGTTGTTATATATTGTCTTAATCACGCACGGCTCCTACTTTACAAATGATAATGCACAAGAACGATTTTCAAATGGGTCCATATTTTCATATAAATACATATTAGCAAAGTTAAAAGTAAGGGCTGGAGGTAACCCGACACAACGGATAACAACCCTGTGAGCATTGCTTACTACCATGGAAGTGAGCAGTTAGCAGGGGTGTTACACGGATCCATTGTCTGATCCGCCGTATACACTCCTCAGCATCTTGGGTCTCCTCGGGTCCTAAGTATCTGTACTCACGACCATCGTTCCAACAAAGGGGCGACAGACACTTCTGACCGTAGAGGGCTTCAAAGGGTGCCATGCCAATACTCGCATGGTAACTGTTGTTATAGGAGAACTCTACAAACGGTAGCATCTCATCCCAGTATCCAGGCAAGTCAAGAGCACAGGCTCGTAGCATATCTTCCAACGTCTGAATTGTTCTCTCGGTTTGTCCATCCATTTGAGGATGATACGCCGTGCTCAATGCCAACTGAGTCCCATATGCCTTTTGGAAAGCCGTCCAAAATCAGGACGTAAACCATGGATCCCTTTCTGATATGATGGACGAAGGTACACCGTGTAATCTCACCACTTTCTTTATGTAGAGTTGCACCAACTTCTCCAATGGGTAGGTCATCTTTACCAGAATAAAATGGGCAGACTTGGTGAGTCGATCTACAATCACCCAAATGGCGTCCACTCCCCTTGACGTACGCGGCAATCCTGATACAAAATCCATGGATATGCCATCGCATTTCCATTCGGGTATCTCTGGAGGAGTCAACAGTCCTAGAGGCTTCTGGTGTTCCACCTTCACCTTTTGGCACACCAGACACTTCTGCACCCACTCCTCCACGTCTCACTTTAAGCCTGGCCACCAAAACTTCTTCTTCAAGTCGTGATACATTTTGGTGATGCATGGGTGCATCGTGAACTTGCTTTTATGGACTTTGTTCAGAATATCCCTTGGTAGATTGCCTTCGTCAGCCACACAGACCCTGTTGTTGAAGCATATAATGCCATCACTGCTTACCGCTGCTTCCTTGACCTTCCCCTCCTTCATGGCCTTGACAAACTTCAGCCAGAGGTCCTCTTGACAATGCTCCTGAGCTTCGGTTATCCTCTGCCTGAAACTGCTAGTAATCTGCAGTGGCTTAACACTGTTGTCCTGTCGAATAATTCCCAAATTAAGATCTCAAAACTCTTCCAGTAGCTTTGACTCTTCTACCATCATCTGAACCATGTGCAACGCCTTTCGCCTCAGTGCATCCGCTGCCATATTCGCCTTTCCGAGACGGTAGTTCAGACCAAAGTCATAGTCCTTTAGAAACTCCATCCACCTCCTTTGCCTCATATTCAACTCCTTCTGGTCGAAGAGGTACTGTAAGCTCTTGTGGTTAGAAAACACCTCGAACCAGACACTATAGAGGTAATGTCTCCAGATCTTCAGCGCGAACACGACCGCTGCCAATTCCAAATCATGGGTAGGGTAATTCGCCTCATGGGGCCTTAGCTGTCTAGAGGTGTTAGCCACCACTTGGCGGTTCTGTATAAGCACGCACCCGAGTCCCATTCTTGAGGCATCACAATACACCTCACACAGCATGTGTGGGTCTGGCAAAATCAATACAGGAGCAGTGATCAATTTCTCCTTGAGCTTACAGAAGCTCTCTTCGCACTCTGGTGACCACTCGTACTTGACTTCCTTGCGGGTGAGCTTGGTAAGGGGTAGCGCCATCTGAGAAAACCCCTTGATGAACCTTCGATAATAGCCCACAAATCCCAGAAAGCTCCCGATCTCCGTGACTGAAGTAGGCTTCTCCCATTCCTTTACGGCTACAATCTTACCCGGATCCACCGAGATTCCTTGCTCTAACACTATGTTCCCCAAGAACTTCACTTCCCTCGCCCAAAACTTGCATTTAGAAAGCTTATCATATAACTGCTTCTCCCTCAAAATGTATAGAACCAGCCTAAGATGCTTGGCGTGATCTTCTTCCGTCCTCGAGTATACCAGAATGTCATCAATGAAGACTATCACGCATTCGTCCAAGTATGGTCTGAAAATCCGGTTCATATAGTCCATGAAGATCGTAGGGGCATTTGTCAACCCAAACGACATCACGGTGAACTCATAGTGGCCATAACGAGTCCTGAAAGACATCTTTGGAATATCGTCGTCTACCACTCTTATCTGATGGTAGCCAGAGCGTAAATCAATCCTTGAGAATACCTTGGCACCCTTGAGCTGATCCATCAAGTCTTCTATCCTCGGCAATGGGTGCTTGTTCTTGATCGTGACCTTATTCAGTTGCCGATAGTCAATACACAGTCGCATCGTTCTATCCTTCTTCTTCACGAACAACACTGGAGCTCCCCATGGTGATGCACTAGGCCAGATGAACCGTTTGTCTAATAGATCCTCCAGATACTTTTTTAGCTCCTGCAGCACTACCGTAGACATGCGGTATGGTGCCATGGAGGTTGGTCCAACTCCCGAAACCAAGCTAATAGAGAATTCCACTTCTTTCTTCGGGGGAAACTCCAGAATGTCCTCTGGAAATACATCCTAGTATTCGCTCACCACCAAAATATGCGCAACGTCCTGCGTCACCTCCACCTCTGAGGAAGCTAGGAAAATGAAGCTCTGGTTCCCAGTGGACAGCAGTACAACACCACTGATTCTTCCTTAGAGGGTGGCGTGGTTGTAACCACGGAAGGAAAGGTTACCAGCCTCTAGCGCAATCCAAAACTACTTGGTTGTCGCGTAACAATCCATTCCCAGAATGACATCTAAGCCCACTAAGGGTAAGCAGATAGGACCAGCTACGAACTTCCGATCCTGTAGCTGGAGCTGACACTGGAGACATACTTTGCACGTCTCAACTGGTGGAGCGGTAGGGGTAGATACCCTCAGCGTATAGGGCAATGCCACCGGTGTTAGGTCTAGTCTCCTGACACTGTCATAGGAAATAAAAGAGTGTGAGGCTCCCGAATCATATAATACAGTCAAAGTAGTACCCAACATAGTGCACTTACCCATAATCAAACCTTCTGCATCCTCAGCCTCCTCTCCGGATAAGGTGAAGACCCGTCCTTGTTACTGGGCAGGCGGTGGTATTGTTGGACAGTACTTGGCAATGTGGCCTTCCTTCCCACATTTGAAGCATACATTCTGCCCCGCATAGCATTCTCCCTGGTGGAGCCTCCCACATTTTAGATAAGATGGCCTGAATTTTCTGCTTGGTTGTCCCCCTCGGGCCTCTTGCCCGGAGCTTCTCGGAACGTCGCTCTGCTGTGGTGGTCTAGTTGCTTACTACTGGGGCTTGACCATCTGTTGCGGGGGCCTGGGATATCCTAGTACCATCGGACCCTGTGGTCTCACCGTCCAATGTTGCAGTCGCTGAAGAAACTGTCCTCTACCTCTCTAAGGGAGCGGAGCCTGAAAGGGTCCTCTCTATCGTTGCACCTGTGACGAACCCCCTTGCTCCTCCATCCTCCGCTTATTCCTTGCATTCCTAGCCTTGGTCAAATTCTTGGCTGACTCTTCCAGCATTACACACTTGCTTATCAGAAGAGCATAATCCTAGATGTCCAAATGATTAATGGCCATCTGTAATTCCTCCTTCAGTCCCCTCTGAAATTTGCTGCATTTCCACTCTTTGTTTGGGTGCAACTGATAGGTGCGGGAATAACGACATAGTCTCTCAAACGTCGCCGTATATTCTGCCGCGGTCATCTCCCCTTGTTTGAGCTCCAGGAACTCAGCTTCCTTTTGATCCCTGAGTCCCTTGGGAAAGTACTTGTTCAGGAGAGCTGCCATGAAATAATCCAATGTAATGAGACCGTCTACATTCTCCAAGAGAGGTCTGGTAGAATTCCACCATGCCTTGGCGGCACCTCGCAGCTGTCGCGTCGCGAAGCGGACTTTCTGAACCTCAGTGCACGATATGTCCTCATAAATTTGTTCTATCTCTGTTAGCCAGTTATGGACCAGTTCGGGTCCATGGCTCCTTCGAAGATTGGGGGATTTGCCCTTCCAATATCAGTAAACTTCTTGGCGTCCAACTCTTCAGCTGTTGTGGCTAGATTCCAATGCATGGCAACTGCTGCCATCTGGGTCATCGCTTGGGCTTGGGCTTGAGTGGTTTGGGCCTGAGCTTGAGTGGCTTGGGCCATTTCACGAAGGATGTCGGCAAATTCTGTCAGCTCCATCATACGCTGTGTAGTGTCCCTATGAGGCGGCATGTCTAATTAGTTGTACCTGCACAATTCTGAGTTGATCAGTCTCAAGAAAGGCGGGTACACATGAACTTAGCACATACCACTTAGCAAAGATCTACACCGTTAGTCATGCCCGGAAGCATAGTGCAGCTTAGTCCACAGCTCACGTAGGACTAAACTGCTCTGATACCACTGTAACACCCCAGCTAACTGCTTATGCTCGAGTCATACGCAATGCTTACTAGGTTGTTAATCACTTGGTCGGAATACTTATAGTCCTTTATTACTTTTCGAAAATACAGGTTTATGGAAAATATGGACCATTTTAAAACTTTTCTACTTGTTACTTGTTTGCAAAGTATGAGCCGTGTGTGAATCAAACATATAATACAAACGATAGAGCTCAAGGCTTACGACTGATATTCATTCATAATTATTTACATAGGCAAACGTGGTCCATCACAAATATTTACATCAACAGTAGAGTAATATGATAATTTACATACAAGTGTCATATACATCTAAGTACATATCAAAATATCCATCTAGTGCCAAGCTAAACTAGCTGGTCCTCGGTCTTCTACTGCTCCACATGTGGCTACTCATAGGGCTCCTTGTAGCTCTCATAATCTTCGCCTGCTCCTGGAAGCATAAGTGAGTGGGGGTGAGAACAGTCATCCTCAGTGGTTAACTTTAGTGTAGGGTGTTTCTTTACCTCGCCTACGAACCAGGCCGCTCAGGAGATCTCTATGTTACATGCATACTAACATCCTACTGATTATTATCTTTACCTATGATCCGGAATGACTTTACTTAAGTTAATAGGTGACTGGGGATCTAGTCTTTCTTATCTAAGTTCTCGTGCTCATTAACTTTTCTCGCGTACATACTTAGCCGTCTCGAGCGTTCTCTTGACGGTACTTACTTCATACCTGCACTTATATACCTTATCATAAGCTTATACATCATATACTCATTCATCATATCATTACATATTCATTCATTTAATACTTTATGCATGGGATTCTCTTACGCATAACGGCTTACCCGGGTTAGCGTCCTTCTTTTCATATCTTACGCATACCGGCTTACCCTAGTTAGCGTCTTTTTCCTCTTTTCTTACGCATATCGGCTTACCCGAGTTAGCATCCTTTCATCTTTTCTTACGCATACCGGCTCACCCGGGTTAGCGTCTTTTTCATCTAGTCCTTCACTCATGTAGCCGTGGCCAAACGACTATAACCACTTCTGTTCCCAACTTGACGACGACCCAGCTGCGCTCACACAAGAGTGGTTGCGAACTACCAATGGGGTCTAGGTCCATCGCCGCCAATCAAGTAGGCTAACCTCCACTAGGTAGGAGGCAGGGGTTGGCCTTTGCGATGCAACCAAGCGTTGGACTCATACATCATCATACTTATAACTTAGGTGTGACGTCACCCTTTCTCATTCATGTTTTCTTTCTTTCTTTATTTCTTTCTTTTCCTTCATCATCATTAACCAATCCACCCCTTTGGGGACTGGTGAGGGGCGTGTCCGCCAAGAGAGATATTATCATATAACTACATACTTGTTCCCTAATGTTCAATAATGATCTTTAAGCTTTACGTGATTAACCTATAGTGCGCTAAGGTTGTCCTAACACTTATTGACAAACGGTCCTCATGATGCATGATATCATACACATTATAATCCTAACCATTCTACATGCAATGTTCCACATACATCTTTCCTGCTACATACATCCATTAAGTACAATTAGATCATTGCTTGTTGGACTATGTGCCCAAGACAGTTTCCATGAGTCCCTTGCCTCACAAACCACTCAGCGTGACTTTGGGTCCGCTCAGCGATTCCTGAGACTCGCTCCACTTTTCAAAATCATATTCAAAGGGCTCTCAGGCCGCTCAGTGGTTACCTGGACCGCTCAGCGGTGTGCTTTCGTGTTTTAAAAACATTTTCCACCCTTTCGCCAGGTTTCAGCACAGACCGCTCAGGAAGGGATTAGGGCCGCTCAGCGGTAAGGTCTGCTCAGCGATTCGTCCTTCCGCTCAGCGGTTCGTGGCGACCTGCAACATACTTCTTTGTGTTTCTTGGTTTTTCTTCCTTTGTTCTCATGGACACTTCTTGGGACTCTTACACATGTTCCAAAAAGTATATTCCTATCTAGTTCAGGTCACAGGACCCTTCAGAATCATCATCAAATCCTAGCATAACAGTTCGAACATAATACATAAGCATCAAAGCCAAGCAAGCATGAAAATACCACCAAGGAGGTTAGCAAAACCAAGGTTAACCACTTCCTTAGAGGCTTAAAGGGGGCTGGAAATGATGGCAAAGTGGCAGGTTCCTTGGGTACTCAACCTTCCCAGATCGTTTCCTGATTCCCGCAGTGTTCCGGCAGGGTTTCCGCAGCGCGTCAGCGGAGCACACGGGCAGGGTTTCAGCTTAGGTTCCAAGAGAATTTCTCTTGAAATTTTCTGAATATGGGGGGCTATTTATAGCCAAAATTCTGCCCCCAAAATTACCCTTTTGCCCTTGCCAAAATTACCAAAATNCATGTGCATTAAAAGGAAACGACATCATGCATATTAAGACACGAATATGACATCATGATATGACAAGACATGTGCATTAAAAGGATACGACATTATGCATATTAAGACATGGATACGACATCATGATAAGTTAAGACACGAATACAACATCATGACATATGAAGACGCGTAAATTAAAGGATATGACATCATGCATGTTAAGACCTGAATACGACATCATGACACATGAAATCCCTCATGCATGCTATGTGTGATATATGTATATGATATGTATACGAAAAGGCAATGTCAAGAAAGGATGGTTTCACTAGACGGCCTCTAGAAGACCCTAAAGTATGTTATGATGAGGACTGGTTTCACTTAGTTGTCATGTTATAACTTGACATAAACTTCCCATACTTTATTAAAATAAGCTACTTTGAAAAATAGTTAGTAAATATTTCATTTTCAAAAACACTTTGAAAACATGACCTATAAATTGAGGAATAAAAGAAAATCAATTATGATTGAATAGCTGTTATCCTTGACGACATCTAGAATGACTGGGTCCAATTCATAGGTGTAACCTCCTAATGCCCTGGCATGACCAATGGCATATGAAGGCATACAACTCCATTCTTAAGTTGGCGATATGATAATCAGTGGTGGCATTAATAGTGGTGCATCCTCAGTATACTCAAAAGGATCCTCTTTAAACGTCGGCACTAGAAACATCCTCCTTTTTCCATTCACCCGTACATGAAAAACCTAGCCCTCATGAGTGACATGGGAGTATACATATGTATTTGAGATAATTAAGTAGTAGTATTGCTGGTATATCTCCAACAGAGGTGGAGGTTGTGGGACCACCAATGCAACAGGTACAACTGGAGGTCCATAAATTGGTTCAAAACTAGGGATTGGTGGAAAACTAGGTTGGGCCTCGAAACCCTAAGCTAGAGGCGATTGTGGTGGTGGTTTAGTTGGATGAACTCCCATGGAGTTGTCACACTCCAAATATAACACTATCTCTAGGGTAATGACAATGACAGTATGCATATCAATACAACCCTAGTAGGGTCGTACCTACGATGAGTTAGGGCAGCTCCACGTTCATAGTGAAAGGCCACCCTGCCATTGTATCCAGAGCACGATGCAAAAAGAATTGTGGGAGTAAGAAACATAGGTTTCCAGTGGGTTTCTAATATCCGATACTAGGTGTCATCGTATCAAATCCAACTGCCTGGGGTCATGTTTCTAAATGTGATAGCATGTAAAAGTTGAATTATGATAATCTTATATTCCTAATCCTAGGTGAATACCAAATTAACTTACAATTTTTCTAAACTAGCACACATAAACATTTATCAAAGATCAATTTTTATGAAGAGATGTATGTTCTTGATGTTCTTTATGTTCATCTGCTTTGAATCTCAAATCATGCTTCTAATCCATGTGAATATAATTTTTTAGTAATATATATGTTCTTTAAATGTTATTAACTCAAATTTATGCTTGGTTTCTGTTCCGAAGTATTCACCTCGGTACACTTTTTGGATCCCGGAGCTTGTCGCTGGGAAGGTCTCTGGACTCGCNGTTTTATGTTAGATGATATATGATGTTAGGATGTTGTATGTGACCATGACTATGTATATGTGTTGTTGATATTTGTCTGGAACTGCTGGTGTTATCTGTGACTCTGTCAGAATTTGGGTAAACCTAAGCTTGGAATAAGAACACAGCACGTTTTTAAGAGGAACTGTATGCTGAGAATTTTATCATCAAAAACTAATGTTATTTTTGAAATATACACGAAAAATTGAGGGGGGATGTCAAGTTTTGTGATTTTTGGAGTCCCTGACGAATTTCTCAGTGAAACAGACAAAAAATGATGTTTTTGGGAATACAAGGGCAAAACGGGAATTTTCAGTTTTGAGACTGAAAAACTGGGTTGATTTTAAGAAAATATGGGTTTAGAACTATCAAAAACCTTAAGGTCAAGTCTTGAATCCATCGGGTTTTTGAGAACTAAAATTCCAAAGAAAACAAGTGTTTACGGGGGCAAAACAACATTTTTGGTAAAAAGGGTAAAACAATGATTTTGTGAATTCGGGGTTAGAATTTGAATTTTCTAAGTATGAAAAATGATCTTAGGTCTATCAAAAACCATGGGCTAAGGACTCGAACCTCTCTAATTTCTGATCACTAATTTCTGACAGAAAACGGACATATTGAGAAAAGCATTGATACACCGTAGTTTATAGCTATGATCATGATTATGTTTTATGAGTTATGCATTATATGACTATGTATGTGGCGATGATTTGTGTATGTTACATATGCCTTATCATGCCTGTTATGACACGAATATGACAACATGATATGACAAGACGTGCATTAAAAGGATACGACATCATGCCTATTAAGATACGAATATGACATCATTATATGACAAGACATGTGCATTAAAAGGAAACGACATCATGCATATTAAGACACGAATATGACATCATGATATGACAAGACATGTGCATTAAAAGGATACGACATTATGCATATTAAGACATGGATACGACATCATGATAAGTTAAGACACGAATACAACATCATGACATATGAAGACGCGTAAATTAAAGGATATGACATCATGCATGTTAAGACCTGAATACGACATCATGACACATGAAATCCCTCATGCATGCTATGTGTGATATATGTATATGATATGTATACGAAAAGGCAATGTCAAGAAAGGATGGTTTCACTAGACGGCCTCTAGAAGACCCTAAAGTATGTTATGATGAGGACTGGTTTCACTTAGTTGTCATGTTATAACTTGACATAAACTTCCCATACTTTATTAAAATAAGCTACTTTGAAAAATAGTTAGTAAATATTTCATTTTCAAAAACACTTTGAAAACATGACCTATAAATTGAGGAATAAAAGAAAATCAATTATGATTGAATAGCTGTTATCCTTGACGACATCTAGAATGACTGGGTCCAATTCATAGGTGTAACCTCCTAATGCCCTGGCATGACCAATGGCATATGAAGGCATACAACTCCATTCTTAAGTTGGCGATATGATAATCAGTGGTGGCATTAATAGTGGTGCATCCTCAGTATACTCAAAAGGATCCTCTTTAAACGTCGGCACTAGAAACATCCTCCTTTTTCCATTCACCCGTACATGAAAAACCTAGCCCTCATGAGTGACATGGGAGTATACATATGTATTTGAGATAATTAAGTAGTAGTATTGCTGGTATATCTCCAACAGAGGTGGAGGTTGTGGGACCACCAATGCAACAGGTACAACTGGAGGTCCATAAATTGGTTCAAAACTAGGGATTGGTGGAAAACTAGGTTGGGCCTCGAAACCCTAAGCTAGAGGCGATTGTGGTGGTGGTTTAGTTGGATGAACTCCCATGGAGTTGTCACACTCCAAATATAACACTATCTCTAGGGTAATGACAATGACAGTATGCATATCAATACAACCCTAGTAGGGTCGTACCTACGATGAGTTAGGGCAGCTCCACGTTCATAGTGAAAGGCCACCCTGCCATTGTATCCAGAGCACGATGCAAAAAGAATTGTGGGAGTAAGAAACATAGGTTTCCAGTGGGTTTCTAATATCCGATACTAGGTGTCATCGTATCAAATCCAACTGCCTGGGGTCATGTTTCTAAATGTGATAGCATGTAAAAGTTGAATTATGATAATCTTATATTCCTAATCCTAGGTGAATACCAAATTAACTTACAATTTTTCTAAACTAGCACACATAAACATTTATCAAAGATCAATTTTTATGAAGAGATGTATGTTCTTGATGTTCTTTATGTTCATCTGCTTTGAATCTCAAATCATGCTTCTAATCCATGTGAATATAATTTTTTAGTAATATATATGTTCTTTAAATGTTATTAACTCAAATTTATGCTTGGTTTCTGTTCCGAAGTATTCACCTCGGTACACTTTTTGGATCCCGGAGCTTGTCGCTGGGAAGGTCTCTGGACTCGCGTTACGGTAGGTACCTACAAACACTCCAACGCTCAAGTAAGCAAGGGTTTAGGGAGTATAGTAAGTGATAATTGGATGATCTTTCGTACCTGCGGTATAGGTTACAATATACTTGAGGTGGTTGAGGTTCTTCCGCGTGTCACGGCGGTGGGAGAATATCTCGACCCTGCGTGTTGTGGGATGGCTGAGAATCTCAGAACCACCGAGCCCGAGCGGATAGGATGAGTATCTCGCAATGGTTTATCCCAAGCAGGTAGGACGAGAATATCTTGGGACCGTTGAGTACCGAGAAGGTGGGAGGAGGGAATATCGGGTGCGACTCGGGAAGCGATTGGGCCTGTCGAGCAAAGGGGGTCCGCGGAGCATTGGGCTTGGGTTGCGGGGTCGCTAGGATGGGCCTTTATGGCCTAGTCCGTAACAGGAGCCCCCAGCTCGGAGCACGTAGTGAAATACGGGTCTAAGTTGTGGATGTCGGTTACACGTTCTTTGCTCTAATCTCTATGGAGGGAGTGATTGTGTGCTCGCTACCATTTCCGAGGAGTAGTTTTTGCCGTGTAGTACTGTCCGTGGAGGTAATGGGTTACTGTGACTTTGCTCTTTTATCGGAGCCGTGACGTTTGGGGATCCTTGAAGGGACGTGGTCCTCATCGCAGGAGATTTTGGAGCCGTTGATTACAGACACGTGGCGAGGGTGCGGCTGATGGATACTCGAGGCAAGGATGTAATGATGCCTTTGAAGGGAAAATGCCTCATTTTTTACGCTCCATTAATGCCCCGGTACGGTTTTTGAATTTTTTTGAAACCGTTTTGTATTCAAAGGCATTCCCATCGCTCCACTTCCTCTTCATTTCCCCTTGGCGCTTCACATAAAAACCCTTCTCTTGACCATTCTGCAACTCCTCTCTTCTCTCTTTCCTCCTTGAATCGAAACATTTCCCCCCTTTTTCTTCCATTACTCTAGGGCGTTCTTCATCTTAAGGCCATTTATCTTGAGGACTCATTTCTGAGTAGGGGATTTTCTTTCTTGCATTCGTCTTCTGTTCTAAACCTGTGAGTATTTCTGTTCCTTTCCTCTTTTCTTCTTTGTTGTTGCAATTATCTCTGTTTGCTACTGTCATGCCATTTTCTGTTGTTATTGGGTTATCTTTGTGCGGTTGTGGTTGGGTCTCGGTTGCGGGTTTTGTTCTTAGGAATATTGTTTAAGGGGATTTTTGCTTTTCTATCCTTTTTCAGTCTTTTCAGTATTTTTGTGATGGAGAAGAAGAACTATCAGGGTATGAAGAGTGTGCGTCCGCTGAGGGATTCTCATAAGAGGATGTCGTATGGGTGGATAGACCCAGAGGCTTTTGCCATTCCTTCCGCGATTGGTCAGGAGCAGGTACAACACCTCCGGGAGGCACTAGAGCTGATGGAGGAAGGGGTAGAAGATCATGAATATAGGATAGATGCGAACTCTGAGGATGAAAGGGTTTGTATGATGAGGCACGCCGATACTACACACTTTCTGTGGATGTACGAGATATTGTTTACACGTTTAGGGGGTTAGGCTTCCTTTTACTCCTTTTGAGCGGGAAGTAATGAAGTTGTGCGCCTTTATCCCCACGCAGCTCCATCCCAACGGTTGGACGCTCCTCTGCGGGTTTCAAGAGATGTGCGGGCCGTTCGGAATTGTGTCATTTCCCAAGACTTTTCTCAGTCTATACTCGCTGATAAATCCTAAGGGTACGGTGATTCTTGGGACGCCCTTCTGATATTGTAGTTGGTACACTTTCAAGGGTTACGCGGGGACGAAGGTCTTCACCCGATGGGAGGAATCCTACCAAGAGTTTAAGTGGAGATAATTCAAGGTCTTCGCAGTTCCAGGGAGGACGACTTTTTGGGAGGGTAACTGGGATATTATGGTGGAAATATCCTGTTATTGGAATAGGAACATCCGTACTTACCGCCTGGAAAACATGTCCGCAGAGGAGTTGGTGTAGCTGGAGTTTTTTTCTTGCTTTGTTTGGTGGGGGTCCCCTGAACGTAAGGGCTATCGTTGAGGGTTTGGATGCTGAGGCTTATCTAGCTAGCTATTTTGGCTATTTTCATTTGCTGTAGTAGGGTTTTTTTTTTCATTTGTTGTGCTGATGTTGTGCAGGTTCGAGGCTCTGCGGTATTCCTACAACGATGAACAAGTTAACGGAGCTGAACAAGTTGCTGACCATCACTAATAACCTGGATGCAGCGAAGCAGAGAGCGGCTGCCGAGAGAGCAGCTATGGAGCAGCCTCAACGGTCCCCGTCTTTGGAGCCGTCGCCCACATATTATGCTATGCACGGTGCGGCGCCGTCTCCTTCTGTGGAATCCGTTCCGAGGGACGCTGCTAACTGGACTCCGCGTTCCCCTCCACGGAAACGCCTTCGGGGTGCCACTTCTCAAATCCAAGCTAAAAGGGTAGTGAGCGTGCTCGCTAGGGCGTACCCAGAGGATATCAACTTTCCTCACATTGCAAAGCGGAGCTACGTGTTTGGCGAGGCCCATCAGCAGCTAGAGGGGGTTCTTGTCGGTGATGCCGTATCTCGGACCTTTCGTCTGTTGGGGGAGGCCTCAGGCTTGCTGGCTCATGTTTCCGAGCAATTGGTCACTCCTGAGGAGGCAATGCGTGCAAAGGATGAGATCAAGAAATTGAGCGCCCAACTAGCCATTTTCGAGGAAAGGGCGAGGGCGTTTGAGATGGCCACAGAGGAAAACGCGACATTGGTGGAGCGGAATGGCGTGCTGGCAGCGGCTTACGCTTGCTGAGGAGAAAGCCCAGTTGTTGGCCGAGGTCCAGGCTGAGGCAATAAAAAATGCTGAGGTTTTGGAAGAGGTGCGCTAGGAAGCTGTCAGTGCGCGGAAGGAATGTACCAATTGTGCTGCGCAGTGCGAGTTCTTGCAATGGGAATTTGACTCGTGCATGAGGCTCTCCAAGGAGTTTGTTGTTGCAACGTTTGAGTGTGTGATGGATCAAGTCAAGCACATTGCGCCAGACATTGATTTTAGCGCAGTTTCTGCGGAGAAGTATCTAGATAAAGAAACTGCGGAGATTAGGGAGATCCCTAAGTCTTAATGTAATTTTTTCTTTGAACTGTTGGGACCTTAATGAATATTTTGAGTTTGTCAGTAGTTGATGTCTGTTTGTACGCTGAGATTCTATTCTAGTTTAAGTTCTAATTCGATCCGTGGTATTTTTATGCGTGCGATGGTTAAGACCATATTTGAGTATGGTGCATTTGTATATATAATGGTTAAGACCATGTTTGAGCGCGAATTATTTCCGCGGTGCGTTTGTATAATGGTAAAGACCATATTTTAGCGCGAATTTTTTCCGCGATATGTTTGTACATATAATATTAAGACCATTATTGCGCGCGAATTGTTTCCGCGGCGTGTTTATTTATGCAATGGTTAAGACCATGATAGAAAGTGAATTCGTTCTGCTGTTTATTTGTGCGATGGTTAAGACCATGGTGGAAAGCGAATTCGTTCCGCTGTTTATTTATGCGATGGTTAAGACCATGGTAGAGTGCAAATTTGTTCCACAGTATGCTTGTGTATGCAATGGTTAAGTTGATCCGCGGTATGCTTGTGTATGTAATGTTTGAGCGGGAATTTGAATGGAATTTGTATTTGATATAGATTGGGGCCTGCATGTACGGAATGTGAAAAATTTTTAAAGGTAAAATACGCGGAGATTTGTGGCATTCCATGTCCGCGGTATTTCCCTTTCGTCGAGTGCCGACAATTTGTATGCTCCGTGGATGAGGCTCTCTGTTATGATGTATGGACCTTCCCAATTCGGGTGGAGTTTACCTTGTCCTGTTGTTCTCGTGCTGATGTCCGCTCGCCTCATTACGGTGTCTCCGGTTTGAAGGTCCGTGCGATGACCTTTGCATTGTATCTTCGTGAGACCCTTGATTTGATGGCTTCTTGTATGTGGGATTCTTCTCTCTGCTCTTCGATGAGGTCAATTTCTTCTCCCCTCAGTTGGTTATTTACTTCCGTGGATACATTTGCACTCATAGGCTTCCTTCGCCGATTTTGACTGGGATCATAGCTTCGCTGCCGTAAGCTAGGCGAAACGGGGTGTGGGAGGTAGTTGAGTGAGGGGTTGTGCGGTAGGCCCACAGTACGCTTCCCAGCTCGTCCACCCAAAGGCCTTTTGCGTCGTCCAGCCTCTTCTTCAGTCCTCTCAGAATGACCTTGTTGGCGGCTTCGGCCTGCCTATTGGTCTGGGGGTGTTCCACGGACGAGAATCTTTGTTTAACTTTAAAGCCTTGTAGAAAGGTTGTGAATTTCCTGTCCGTGAATTGCGTGCCGTTATCAGAGACTATGGTGTCCGGGATGCCAAACCTTGTGAGGATGTTGTTCCATACGAATCTTTGGCATTGGACTGACGTGATGGAGGCTAAGGGTTCTGCTTCGATCCACTTGGTGAAGTAGTCCACAGCGACGATGAGGAACTTCCTTTGCCCCGTGGCTAGAGGGAATGGTCTGAGGATGTCGATGCCCCATTTTTGGAATGGCCAAGAGGCTATCGAGGTTGTCAGTTCTACGGGGGGTGGGATGTGCAAGTGAGCGTGTCCCTGGCACCTTCTACACTTCTTGACGTACTCGACGGAGTCCTTTTGGAGTGTGGGCCAATAGAACCCTGCACGGAGTATCTTCAAAGCCAATGCCTTTCCACCCATGTGGTGTCCGCATGACCCCTCGTGTACTTCTTCGAGGACGTATGCAGTCCTTTGTGATCCTACGCATTTTAGGAGAGGTTAGGAAATGGATCTTCGATATAGCTGGTCGCCGATCAGGGTGTACCGGGCAGCTTCCCTGATGGTCTTCTTGTTGGTCGGGTCTAGTGGGTCTCCGCGGCTAACTTTTAGGATTGGTTGAGTCCAACAAGGTGTACTGGTTGTCTCCTCGATGTGGTTCACCCCGGTTGAGACCGAGGGGTGATGGAGGGTTTCTTGGATCAACGTTTCATTTTTTACGCCGGGGTGGGTGCTTGCTAATTTTGAGAGCGTATTGATAAGTTCCTCATTTACGCAAATTTGACCTATTAAAATGGCACTTATTTGCTTATGTTTTAAAGAATTATCTAATGAATTCCCCATTTTTTGTAGGATTTGAAATATATTTTGAAAGATGGATGCAAGTAGATTAATTAAGAAGAATCCCATAAAGAATGGAGCAGAAGGGCAAAAATGGAAAAGAGCTTAAAAGATGAAATCAGCGAAGGACCGCTCAGCGGTAACTAAGCCTCGCTCAGCGCACAAAGGACAAAGGCCGCTCAGCGATGGTACCCTGGCCGCTCAGCGGTTGTACCTCCGGAGCCATTTGCAGCCGCCACATTTAATGCGCCAGCTAGAGCCAGCCTGGACAGCGGCGCCGCCCTGAAAAAGTTGCCAGCGCATTTATAAAGCCGTGTGAAATGATTACATCGCTCAGCGATGAAGTACACATCGATCAGCGGAAGAGCCATTATCGCTCAGCGATGACACCCAAACCGCTGAGCGAAGCCATCAGATTTTGCCTATAAATAGAGGAGGCCGAGCCATATTTGAAGGCATCCCTTTCCATCATCCAACATCTCATCTCTTCCTCCAAATTCCATTCTTTTACATTTTCCTTTGTAATCTTTAGTTTAGGTTAGTTTAGCAACAAAGAGGAGGCCGGTGAAGGAGCCGGGAGATCAAGGAAGCTTGGCGAACCGCTGTCATGACGGCGTGATTACGTGTCATGGTAAGCGTCCAAACCTTGCCTCCGAGATAATCTTGTAAGATGGATTCCTAATCCTCTTGTTGTTGGGATTTTGATCATTATTGTAGTATGATTGTATCCATGTAACAATTGCATATGAATCTATCTATTTCTATGATTCGCTTGAATGATTTTGCACTTAATGCTAGTCTTTGTTTAGTGTTTTGCATCTTCATTTGGGACTTAGTTGTATGAACGGGAGTTATATTAATTAAGTCATAACCAAGTTAAGATCAATATTGCTATGCTAAGCTAGATTCTAGACTTGAACGTTGTGAACGAGAGAAGTTACAATCATTAGAGTCAG
Organism: Nissolia schottii; assembly: GCA_003254905.1. Lineage (NCBI taxonomy): Eukaryota > Viridiplantae > Streptophyta > Magnoliopsida > Fabales > Fabaceae > Nissolia > Nissolia schottii. The sequence continues at coordinate 8,481 of QANU01087257.1, read as the reverse complement.
ATCTAAATCCTTCATCTAACTCTGGTTGCTATAACTGGGAAAAGGTTAGCCGTTTTAACATCCGGAATAACTCTAGCATACTTTGTTAAAGTTTGTGTAAGAAATTAACAAATCTAACAAAGGAAACCTGTGATATTTTCATACGCGAAAGTGATGACAAAGTTAAGAACTGGTGTCGGGCAATCAATGAAATGATAGTTCTGCGTAATAAGTAACTGGATGCATGAGACTATGATATGATTCAATTCCCAACAAGCTCTGGATCTACCTCTGATTTGTTGCCTATTTACTTTTTATGTTGTTTATTTACTTATTTTAAATTATTAAAACAATCTATCAAATCCTTCACTTCATTGTTTAATTAACTAAACTCAAGAACGGTATTTTTGCAACTCTCTGTGGATTCGACTATACCCGACTATACTGCAATTGGATTCCTCGTGAATCTGAAAGCCGTAAAGTAGAATATATATTTAATTTGAATGACAAGAAGTACAATTAGACTCTCAACAAGCTTGGCACAGTTGTGGGAAACCTGACTATGTCGAGATTGGAGAAAGTCTAACAATAGGCTTTCATCAAATTTGGCGCCGTTACCGGGGAGTTGCGTCAAAAATACATAGCTTGAGTTTTGTTTAGTTAAACAATTGTGAATATTTGTAAAAAATTGTATAGTTCTTATTTTTACTTTGTGAACTCTCTTGCTCTAATCTTATTTGGCTAGTATGAATTTTTCTTAGCAGTTGCGAGGTAAGGCTTCAAAAGAACACTTATTATTTAACCTTGAGATCAAAGCTACTTCAAGGAGAAACAGTAAAAAGAAGAAAAAACAACTAGCCAAACAAAGAATGGAGCAAGAAGAAACTTCATTATAAACATCTTTAGAAACCAATCCACAAGAAAACATGGCTGACAATACTGGAGCTAGTGACAACTGGAGCTGGTGCCATTACAGGAGCCAGTGATAATAGGGGTTTCGTAAACTTCACCGCTAGGAACATCATCAGAATGAGCAGAACAACTGGAGCTCAACGTTCACCTCAAATGCAACCTGGTTTGGTACAACTATTATATGCTAACCCCTTTGCAGGTTTGGATCATGAGGATCCTTATGCTCATTTGACAAAGTTTTACGAACTCTGTGGGACCGCGGAAATGTTGGAAGCTGACGAAGAATCAATCTTTTTAAGGATGTTTCCCTTGACATTGATTGGAAAAGCCAAGGAGTGGTTGCTGGATCAACCACAACACATTTTGTCTAACTAGGATCAGTTGGAAGAAAAGTTATGTGCGAGGTACTTTTCTCAATCAATGTTTATGGATTTAAAAACTGCAATTGCTACTTTTGTGTAGGCACCTGGAGAAAGTCTCTGCGAAGCCTGGGAGAGGTACAAATCCATGTTGAGAAAATGCCCTAATCATGGGTTCGATGCGCGCACGCAAATTCATATCTTTAGGAACGAGCTCCAACAATAGCACAAACTTATGCTTGATGCTGCAACCGGTGGACAGATAATGTCCAAAACACTTGAAGAAGCAATCTCCATTATTGATTCCATGGCCTTGACAGACCAACAAGGCCAATACCACAGAGGACCTAGAAGAGGAGGTATGCTTGAACTGGGAACAAACGATGCCATACTTGCTCAAAACAAGCAACTCCAACAACAAATAGACGAGGTGAAGAAGGCTTTAAGCGAGTTGCCAAAGCAAATCAGAGAAGCCCACGATGCAAAAAGGCAACAGGTATTTCAATATGAAATTTGTAATGGTGATCACCCGTCTGTTAACTGCCATTTCAAGGAAGAAGAGGTTCACTTCCTTGACAACCAGCAAAGGCCACCCTATCAAAACAATTTCCAAAGGGGGCCGAATCAAAACTATCAACAGCCATGGAGGCAAGAGGCAGGACCCTCATTCAACAAAGCTCCGCAACAACCATATCAACCACCCTACCCATATCAGAATCAGCCACCAGTTTATCCAAGTTCCAAAATAGAGGAGACATTCAATCAGTTTATGCAACAATCAATGATTAATCAAAAGAACAACGAAGCCTCTATTAGGAGTTTGGAACTACAACTAGGGCAACTGGCTACTGATATGGTTCACGGCCAACCCGGAGCTAAATCCAAAAGACTCTTGCCATGGGAGGAGATCTGATGATGAGGAAGGGAGCTAGAAAGGAAAAGGCGTCCAGCTAACGACGTTAAACAAGCACTGACTGGGAGGTAACCCAGTGTTTTGTGAGTTTTATCGTTTTAGTAGTTTATTAATTTTAAAGGATAATTTATTTAAGGTGTTAAGAACATTTTTTTATGAAATATGGTGAAAAAGAATTAAAGGTATCTAAATCATGTAGTTTGGTTTAAAATTTTAAGTGCGAATCCTTTTTTTTACCAACGCCAACATTAACGCACTTTAATTTTAACCCTAATAACTGATTTTGAACCTTTACAAATTGTCTGAAAAAGGTGCACATGATTTAATTAAAAACAAGATTCTTAGTTGATTAAAGATGGAAAATTCTAAGAAAAGAATCTTTCTAAAAGCACCTTATGATAAAAGATCGAGAAATTATAAGGAACATGTTTTATTTTGAATCCATGAATCATTGTGGGAAATTCTGTCCACAATAGTGGGAACTTCTGACCACTTAAGCGGGAAATTCTGTCCGCTATTGCAGGAAATTCTGTCTGCAAAGGATTCAAAATAAAAACATTATCTTTTGAGTTTGATCATATGATTCTCTAATGCTTGCTATGTTAGTCCTTGGGAAAGGAAGTTTCTTATTGTTTTGCAGGCCACAAAGCAACAAGAAAGACTTTCCAAAGCATTGTATAAACAAAGATTCATTTTCAGACAAACAAAAAGGAAGAAGAGCATGATTCTTCAAGGAAGATGAGCCTCTATCTCCTCAACATATTGAAGCAAGATTAAGTAGCCTAAACAGCTGAAAAGGAGGCTACTTCAAGAAATTCACCATGAACAGGGAGTATTTTAATTTTCTAGCACCTTACTTAATTAATTTTCTTAGTTAGATTTTGTGCTTAAGACTTGTTTGTTTAAAGACAAAGTAGTAGTTTATTTTACATGGGGTTTAATGCATGAACACATACACATTATGAATTGAATTGTTTCAGTCTCCATAATAGACTTTGTGATTCATACATAGATACCATAAACATATCAATATGCATTTTTACTTGTTTGCATAAGCATAACCTTGAAAATGTTTTTAAATCAAGGAAATAAACCTGACCCAAGTGAGGGAGTGAGCCTATACACTTAGTGAGAAAGAGAGAATCACCGTTGTTTTGCACAATTGAATTTCTTTGAGTCTCTCATTTTGATAAGTGTATGGAAATAATAGGAAATGATCAAGGCATTCTGTTCATTAGAATTTAAACCCACTTGGCCAAATAAGCCCACCATAATTAGGAATATCCTTTGATACCCCATTTGAGCCTAACATGAGAAATTTCTTGGTTTGTTACATAATCCCTAAGCCTTAAAAGAAAAACAATGGCTTCCCATAATTTCTAAATTAAGAGAACATTCAATTGGATTATGTGCAAAGATCCAAGTCAGGGGTAGACAAAGATGGGTACAAGTGGAAAAAAAAGAAAAAGAAGTGGAATTAAAAAGAACAGAAAAAGTAGAAAAAGAAGAAAAATCTTATTCCCAATCCAAAAATAAAAAGAAGAAAAAGAAAAAAGATTGAGGAAAAGAATAAAGAGAATAAAGGGGTAAGAAGCAAAGTGGAGAAAAGAAAACAGGTAACAACAAGGAGTTGGTTTTCAATGCTTTCTTGATTGGAAAACTTTTGCGTATCCAGAAAAACCAATTTTTCTTTGAAAGGCCTTCTGTGATCCTTGCATGCCCATACTCTTGGATTGAATTGTGAGACAAGTAACAAATTTAAATTGTGCTGACTCAATGGTGATATTGAGCGGAAACACTCACCCTAAATTGGTCCACTGACCATTGTGTGCATAACGATGATTTCCTTGATGGTTAAGACATTGGATAGTGTGATTTGTTCATGGCATTCAAGTAGTTGTGCATTTGACTTATTCAGGTTCTTCTATGGTGTCTCACAGGTCTTAAGCATTAACTGTTTGAAACATTTCAATTCATTGCATTGACTGATTGTTCATGAGTATTGATCTCTTGTGAAATAATTCTATTACCTCTTGTTTGAGGACAAACAAGGTCTTTAAGTCAGGGGGAGTGATAAGTGCCTAATTTACGCAAATTTGACCTATTAAAATGGCACTTATTTGCTTATGTTTTAAAGAATTATCTAATGAATTCCCCATTTTTTGTAGGATTCGAAATATATTTTGAAAGATGGATGCAAGTAGATTAATAAAGAAGAATCCCATAAAGAATGGAGCAGAAGGGCAAAAATGGAAAATAGCTTAAAAGATGAAATCAGAGAAGGACCGCTCAACGGTGACCAAGCCTCACTCAGTGCACAAAGGACAAAGTCCTCTCAGTGATGGTACCCTGTCCGCTCAGCGGTTGTACCTCTGGAGCTTCTTGCAGCCACCGCATTTAATGCGCCAGCTGGAGCTAGCCTGGACAGCGGCGCCACCCTGAACAAGCTGCCAACGCATTTATGAAGCCGCGTGAAATGATTACATCGCTCAGCGATGAAGTACACATCGCTCAGCGGAAGAGCCATTATCGCTCAGCGATGGAACCCAAACCGCTGAGCGAAGCCATCAGATTTTGCCTATAAATAGAGGAGGACGAGCCACATTTGAAGGCATCCCCTTCCATCACCCAACATCTCATCTCTTCCTCCAAATTCCATTCTTTTACATTTTCCTTTGTAATCTTTAGTTTAGGTTAGTTTAGCAACAAAGAGGAGGCCGGTGAAGGAGCCGGGAGATTGAGGAAGCTCGGCGAACCGCTGTCATGACGGCATGATTACGTGTCATGGTAAGCGTCCAAACCTTGCCTCCGAGATACTCTTGTAAGATGGATTCCTAATCCTCTTGTTGTTGAGATTTTGATCATTATTGTAGCATGATTATATCCATGTAACTATTGCATATGAATCTATCTATTTCTATGATTCGCTTGAATGATTTTACACTTAATGCTAGTCTTTGTTTAGTGTTTTGCTTCTTCATTTGGGACTTAGTTGTATGAACAGGAGTTATATTAATTAAGTCATATCCAAGTTAAGATCAATATTGCTATGCTAAGCTAGATTCTAGACTTGAACGTTGTGAACGAGAGAAGTTACAATCATTAGAGTCGGATCTAAATCCTTCATCTAACTCTGGTTGCTATAACTGGGAAAAGGTTAGCCCAACATCCGGAATAACTCTGGCGTACTTTGTTAAAGTTTGTGTAAGAAATTAACAAATCTAACAAAGGAAACCTGTGATCTTTTCATACGCGAAAGCGATGACAAAGTTAAGAACTGGTGGTGGGCAATCAATGAAATGATAGTTCTGCGTAATAAGTAACTGGATGCATGAGACTATGATATGATTCAATTCCCAACAAGCTCTGGATCTACCTCTGATTTGTTGCCTATTTACTTTTTATGTTGTTTATTTACTTATTTTAAATTATTAAAACAATCTATCAAATCCTTCACTTCATTGTTTAATTAACTAAACTCAAGAACGGTATTTTTACAACTCTCTGTGGATTCGACTATACCCGACTATACTGCATTTGGATTCCTCGTGAATCTGAAAGCCGTAAAGTAGGATATATATTTAATTTGAACGACAAGAAGTACAATTAGACTCTCAACAAGCTTGGCACAGTTGTGGGAAACCTGATATAGGCTTTCATCATGTATCTGCTCGGTCGATGTCCTTCCTTGGTATGTGTTTGATGTCGTGACTATTGAATGACGATAACATTCTCGTAACCAGGGATAGGTATTGTTGTAGGTTGGGTTCCTTCGCTTGGTACTCACTTTTAACTTGGGCAACCACGATCTGAGAGTCGCTGTATATCACTAGGTTCGTTGCCCGACGTCCTTGGCCAGGTTAAGACCTGAAACCAATGCTTCATACTCTGCTTGGTTAATCGAGGTTTTAAACTAGAATCTCACCACCATTTCAAGTCGTAGGCCATTGGGGCCTTCGAGGAGAATGCCGGCTCCACTTTCGCATGCGCTCCGTGGACTGTTCTTCGCCTGTGAGCTCTGTAATAAAGTCTGCCATGGCCTGGCCTTTGATTGCTACTCGGGGTTCATAGCGAATGTCGAACTCGGAGAGCTCAACCGCCCAAGTCAGTATTCGTCCCGCCAGGTCTGGCTTCTGGAGTACCTGTCTTATCGGTTGGTCGGTCCTGACAACGATGGTGTATGCTTGGAAGTACGGGCGGAGTCGCCTAGCCGAGTGAAGGAGAGCGAAGGCTAACTTCTCCAGCTTTTGATAATTGATTTCAGATCCGTGGAGGACCTTGCTGGTGAAGTATACCGGGTGTTGTACTTGGCCTTTCTCTTTCATAAGAGTTGATGCGATTGTCTCCACGGATGATGACAGGTACAGGAATATCGTCTCCCCCTTCTCTGGTTTGACCAAGATGGGGGCTGGGACAGGTAGGCTCAGAAGTCGTCGAAGGCTTTTTGACACTCCTCGGACCAGTCGAAGGAGTTCATCTTCTTCATTAGTTTGAAGAATGGGAGATCTTTTTATGCGGAGGCAGACATGAACCTGATGAGTGAGGCGATTCATCCGGTCAGGCTTTGGACCTGCTTGATGGATGTAGGTGGCTTTATGTTGAGGATTGCCTCACACTTCACCGGATTTACCTCGATGCCTCGCTTGGTGATCATAAAACCAAGGAACTTACCTGCTTCCATTGCGAAGGCGCACTTGGTGGGATTCAGTCTCAACTTATGACGACGTAACGTACTGAATATCATCTTGAGGTTGAACGTGACGTTCTATTCCGCGGACGAATTAATGATCATGTCGTCCACGTATACCTCGGTCAGATCGTGGGAAAGATTTTGTCCATCATTCTCTGATACGTTGCTCCTGCATTTTTTAGACCAAAGTGCATTCATTACCTTGTAGTAGTAGTTGCCGACGGGGGTAATAAACATAGTTTTCTCCGCGTCGAAGTTGTGCATTGGGATCTGATTGTACCCCGCATAAGCATCTAGGAAGGAGAGGAACTTGTGGCCGGATGCGGTGTCGACCAGGAGGTCGATGCTAGGGAGTGGGTATGGATCTTTTGGACATGCCTTGTTCAGGTCGGAGTAGTCAATGCACATTCTCCATTTTCCACCTGCTTTGGGACCATGACTACATTGGATAGCCATGTTGGGTATTGTATTTCTTTAATGAAGCCTGCGTCTTCTAGTGCCTGCACCTGCTTCTTTACCTCAGTCGCTTTTTTTGCACTCATTTTTCGTCTCTTTTGCTTAACTGGTTTTTCTCCAGGTAAGGTTGCCAACCTGTGCGCCATTAGAGCTGAGTCGATGCCGGGCATGTCCGAGGACGTCCAAGTAAAGAGGTCCGCGTTTACACGGAGTGTTTTTGTCAGTTTGTATTTTGTAGCCTGCAGCAGGGCTTTGTTGATATAGGTGATTTGGTCCGCGCTCGCCCCAATATGAACGGGTTGTGTAACACCCCTACTTCCAGCTTACGCTCTAATCGTAACACTGATTATAGGGTTGTTATCTGCTTGGTTGAGGTTACTTTTAGCCCCTACTTTTAGCTTGGAAAATATTTCTTACTCGAAAATATGGACCATTTTCAAATTTTTCTCACATCCTTACTAGTTTACAAATTTAGAGCCATATGCGTCGATGAATTATACATAGATACAAGCGATAGAGTTCTATCAGACTTAAGCGTTACTATCCTAAGAAATAGATCTCCGTAATATTTTATATCATACATATATGTACAATCGATTGGTCCATAATACAACTGTACAGTTGAATAATAATATACTTTACATTTACCACACTTAGTCGCCAATGGCCTGACTAGACCGTGTGACTGTCACACAATACATGTCACTGACCCTTGCTCAGCTTGCTTGTCGAACGGTAGCACTAGCTGCTCCTCGACGATGTCTCAGGGGCTTCTGCTACAGTAGAAGTGTTTGTCCTCATTCCAAAGTAAGTCTGGGTCCTCGCAGTGTGTTACTAGTTCCTGCCTGGAATCACAACGAAGTGGGGGTGAGAACATTACGTCCTCAGTGGCGTCCTTCGGGGGATACCTATTTGTTTCACTTCAATTATGATTCCGCCGCTCAGGGGGTCTCTAAGTGTCGACTCATACTAATACCTCTACTGATTATTATCCATACTAGGCCTGAGCAGCTTTATCTAATTACTAGGTGATCGTGGGGAATCTAATCTTGCTTAACCTAGTTATTGAATCTCGTGCTTTCTAACTTAGACCATTAGGGCCTAGTGAAACTGCATCACGTACCCACGTTCTTCTACTCAAGATGTCACCTCGTGACGTTCGTTACATATAG
>QANU01087131.1:0-14277 GCA_003254905.1 Nissolia schottii | reverse complement strand
CACGGTTGTGACAAACCAAAGCTGGGTCAAGGATAGAGAACGTGCGTTTGGCTTTCATCAGTATATAAACTTAAGAAGGCACTTTATGGACTCAAGCAGGCTCCTAGAGCATGGTATGATCGACTAAGCACATTCTTGTGTGAAAAAGGATTTGAAAAGGGTAAAGTTAACACAACTCTTTTTATAAAAAGATCCAAAAGTCATACTTTACTAGTTCAAATCTATGTTGATGATATCATATTTGGGTCAACTGATGAAACTTTATGCAAGGAATTTTCAAATCTCATGCAAGGAGAATTTGAAATGTCCATGATGGGTAAATTGAAGTTCTTTCTTAGTTTGCAAATTAAGCAAACTAAGAATGGAACATTCATCAACCAATCAAAATTTTGCAAAGAACTCTTGCAAAAATATAAAATGGATGATTGCAAAGCAATAGAAACACCAATGGGATCAAGCACTTATATCGACCAAGATGAATCATGAAAGCCCATTGATGAAACACAATATCGAGGTATGATCGGATCCTTATTATATTTGACTGCAAGTCGACCTGATATTATGTTTAGTGTTTGCTTGTGTGCTCGTTTTCAATCATCTCCGAAAGAATCCCACTTGAGTGCTGTAAAAATAATCTTAAAGTATTTGAAAGGCACTGTCAATGTCAGATTGTGGTTTCCTAGAGGAAGCACATGCAGGCTAATTGGTTATTCTGATTCTGATTTTGCGGGTTGTAAACCGAACGCAAAAGCACCAGTGGTACATGTCACATTTTAGGGAATGCTCTTGTCTCTTGGTCTTGCAAGAAACAAGCTTGTGTTGCCTTAAGCACTGCTGAGGCTGAATACATTGCGGCCGGCAGTTGTTGTGTACAAGTCTTGTGGCTTAACCAACAATTAAAAGACTTCGGTCTTGACCTAGGCTGTATTCCTATAAAATGTGACAACGTGCAATCAATTTAACCAAGAATCCTGTAATGCATTCTAGGACAAAACACATAGACATAACACATCACTTTCTAAGAGATCATGTGTTGAAGAAGGAAGTAGAACTGAACTTTGTTGCAACACATGATCAACTTGCTGACATATTAACAAAATGTTAGCAAAAGAATCTTTTTACAAAATCAGACGAGAGTTGGGAATTCTGGACGAGATTGATATCTCATAAAATCATCCATTATCATTTGTATATTTGCATATTGGATGTTTATTGTATTACTTGCATAGTCTTAGAAGTGAAAGTTTGCTATATGTTGATTGTTCATATTTCAAGAGTTCAAAATTTAAAATTTTTTGAAATTTTTGGGCTTGTAATCGATTACATACCCGTGTTAATCGATTACAGGCAGTTTCTTTTTTCAAAATTATCAAAACTGCTTGGTGTAATCGATTACACATGCTAGTAATCGATTACATTGGGGTGTTAATCTATTAGCAAATCGAAGTAATCGATTACTCTCTAATATTTTTTCTTTCTGTAATCGATTACAGAGTCAGGTAATCGATTACAAGGCTAAAATTTCCACTTGTTAATCGATTATGGAAGTTGGGTAATCGATTACTGGCTGGTTATATTAAGTTTTATTCACTTTTTGGCCACTTTTGTAATCGATTAGCTATTATCTCTCTTCTCCTCTCTTACTCGAAGCTCTTTCTTCTTCATCATTCATCCATTTTCTCTCAAGACTCTTTCAAACTCTTGGTGATTCTTCATAGTTTTTAAGAGTTTGATCATCAAACTTGATTGTTCTTGCCTCCATCACCATTTCAAACAAATCTTGGCATCTCTTTCCTCTCATATCTCTCAAAACCGAAGCCATCTCTTCTCCCATCACAAAACCAAAAACCTTCCCTTGTGCTTCAATGGCGGCTTCAGGCTCCAAAAGAGCAAGGACCAAGAATATTGGTCATGGTCTGGACTCCCTTAACATCTCAAAGCTCTTGACTACAGAGGACCAAAAGAAGAGGTTTCTAGCTCACTTCTTGGAGCGTCCAATCCTAAATCCCAAATACGGTATTCTAAATTCCTTCTCCTCTGCTGGTTTAGAGTTCCCTGAAATGTTAGAATATCAAGGCATGTCAGATTTAATTGCTTTACATGGCTCCTATTATCCTGAATTGGTTAAGGTGTTCTACTGCAATTTGAAACTTCTGAATCATAAATTAGTTTCTCAAGTGAAAGGATTTGAAATTGTTATGACTCTGGAGGACTTGGGAAATTGTCTGGGACTTCCTTATGAGGGAAGAAAGTTGAGTAATGAGATACTGTGCCCATGGCAAGGCTTCAACAGGAAAACGTTTTATCAAAGTCTGTGTCGCTTTTTAGAGGCACAACTTCAAGAAAAACGACAGAGGTTGGAGTCTGCAAGATCAAGGGATATTCTGCCTGTTGGTCCCTTGACTGTCGGTGACAGATTGCTGCATTACTTCTTAAGCTATGTTCTTCTACCCCAGGTCTCAAACCATGCCCAAATCGGTGATCTCGAATTACAGATTATGTATGGTTTGAAGACCAAGGAGAAGATTAATTGGGCTTTCTTAGTTCAGCAGCATATGTTACTGCAGTGTGACCGGGCTGGAGCTTTACCATATGCACCTGCTATTTCACAAATCTTTCAGAATTATGGTGTGCCGGTTGCAGGAGAATTTACCTTAAAGGTAGATGTCAAGTCTCAGAAGATCGATACTGACATCCTACCTAAGTTAGGCATTTACAAGGATGTTGATGGGATATTCCGACACAAGGCCGATTCAAGGGATTCCACACCTCCTCGTCCACCGTCCACATCTGCTTCCTCTTCCGCTCCAATCATTCCACCACCCTCTTTCAGTTTAGATAACCCATACCAGATGATTCTCGAGAGGTTGGATTACATGCAGGCCGCACACACTGCTAGGTTTGATCACATTGATGGTCGGATTGATTCGATTCATACTGACCTACATGGTGACATTGAGCAGCTAGCAAAGCAGGTTGAGGACTTCACCAAAGTTCACAACAATGTCTCACTTGACAACCTTGATTTTCCAAGTGACACTGATCTGCCTTAGGATTTATGTTTATTTTATGATGGTTGTAATTTTTTTTTTTGTTTGCATTTGAACACTTTATTTGGTTTCAGTTGTAATAGTTTCGTACTTTTAAATTTCAATAATTGAATTTCTGCTTTGGTTAACAATTGTTTTGTTTGTTAAACGTTTGATTATGATAATGTAGATTGTTAACTCTTGTTATAAAAAGTGTTATATTGTCTATTGTATATTGTATATTGTGAAGTGCATGTTGTATCTTGTATCTGCTATGTTCCTTTTTGTTCTTTTTGATGATGTCAAAAAGGGGGAGAAAGGTTCCTGTTGTCTGTTGTCTGGTGCTTGGTCTGTATTTTACAGGGGGAGAAAATATTCAAAACCAAGAACGGCAAGACTCAAAGACACAGGGGGAGCAATGCAGTGAATGACCTTCAATTTTCAATAGATGTTTTGTCATCATCAAAAAGGGGGAGAATGTGAAGAAGACTCTTCCTCTGACCATTGATGGCGTGATTTTGATGAAGACAACAACACCAACAAAAAGCAGAAAAAGGGAAGATCAAAGAACCTCAAGACTCAAAGCTTTACAACATTAAAGGTTCAAGATTTTAAACCTAGTGTCAATAGTTAGCACATGTTTAGATAAAGTAAATGGCTCAAAGTTTTTCAACATAAACATGTCTAACATATTTCTAAACCCTAAAAGCATTTAGTAACATTTTTCAAAGGGTTTCTAACACTTAAACTCGGTTTCTGCATGAGTAATCGATTACCATGCCTGAGTAATCGATTACCAGCACTTTGAATTCAAAAATATTCAAGTTTTGAAGTGTGTAATCGATTACCAACCCGCAGCAATTGATTACCACCTTTTGAAATTTGAAAATATGGCCGTTTGTTGTGTGTAATCGATTACCACAGTTGGTTAATCGATTACATGCTGGAATGAGTGTGTTTTTTCATGAAACAATGTGTTGTTTTGCATTGTATGCTTTGGCATTGGTTCATGAACAGACACCACAGCCTATATATTGCAGAATTCGTGCAGAACCAAGGACACACCATCAGAACTTCATTCTTTCATTGATTCTCACAAGTTTTACATGTTCTGATCAAAAGTTCTGATCATAATTTTCAAAGTCTTTTTCAATCCAAACTAAGAAAAGCATTGAGCCTTAACTTTCATATCTTTAAGTGCTTTTCTATTCAGGATTATCATTCCCTGAGTTTAGGATTGTTACAAGGCCATTGTAATTACTTCTTCAAAACAATTTGATTGTTGTAAACACCGTGGTTTTCGGTGTAGTATTCTGATCATCACCGTAGGGTTCGGTGAGGACATTGTGTAACCAGGAGAACGGTTGTGTTCTCTTGTAGTTGTCGGTGTAAGTGCCTCGGGTGTGAGGTTGTACACAACACAAGATTACATAGTGGAAAAACCCTGCCTCAGAAACAGGGGACTGGATGTAGCCTTCGGTTTGTGAAGGTGAACCAGGATAACTTCTTCGGTGTGAATTTTCTTATCCCTACACTTTTACATTCAGCAATTTACAATTTCCGCTGCATTTAACATCTTATCTATTTGGGAATTGCTGGGTCTTGTTCTAAAATTAGGGATTAGGGTTTCAAACATTTCAAAGAATCAAAATCGATGAACAAGTAAAACCTAATTCACTCCCCTCTTAGGTTGCTATCTGTAGTTACAATAACCAATTCATCTTGCTGAATTGGCGAGGGGCGTGTCTGTAAGACTTTGCCAAGAGAATAGGGATTTCCTAATCATATAGCTAAACTCCTTAACTATGGTCTCCCGTGCCAACTGGGGTGGGGACCTCCTAATCCTTCTTTGTTTCCTAGGGTTCCATTATGATCTTCGTTAAACTTTAACGTGAACTTCTAATTATCTAAGGTCGCCCTAACTCCTACGACGGCCTTTCCTCATGATGCATGCTCAAATTTCATAAAGGCATACATAACTATGCATGTTGGATCCCCTAGAACCTTTAAAATCATAAGTTTTCAGTAGGCATTCGAATGACTGGAGCTCTAGCATTCGATTGATTCTTTCATTCGAATCCCATGAAGATGCAATCGATTGAAATCCTGCTTAGGCTTTCATTCGATTGAAAGCTCATGCATTTGACTGAAATCCCTTGGGAATTCATTCGAATCCCGCAGTAAAAAAATCGCCCTGAGAGCAAATTCTCCAGGGGTTTGCTCTGCGTAACTTTTTCGTCTCCACAGTGATCCAATCAGTACAGTTATGGTTTCCAAACCTCAAAATCATCAAAATCTAACCTTCCTAACTCATTTCCTATCATTTGTACAAAATAGTTTTTCATTCACATACTCAGAGATGCACATAAATCGTCATAAAATAAACCACATAGACAGTGGGCTTAGAGTTACCCACCTCAAAACAAGTTTCTGAACCGGTAGATATGAAGAGAAAAATATCCTCTTCGCGTGGGTGTACTCATCCTATTTTTCTGGAGTCCGGTAGCGCTTCCGCGATGTGCACGAACAATACTAGAAAATGGAAACTGACAGAAGTTTAGTAAACTGCCTAAACTTTCTTATTTTTTTTCGCAAGGGGCCATTTATAGCCGTGGCCTCCCTGCTGCTCTTAATTTATTCTTTATTTATTAATTAATTATTATATTATTATTTTATTGTAGTTATTATAAATATCCTAGTTCTTGTTCTACGTTAGTCGCTTTTAACCACTTCTAGCCCACACACGGGTCTCCAAAAAAATATCCCAATACATCCGTGATCTCCTAATTTTTCTGGTCAGGATGGCGCTCTGAAATAAGGTATTCCGGGTACTTGTCTCCGCCAGCCAATCCTTCGCAGATCCCTTTGTCATCCAATCGGATTTCCGTATTGACCGAAAACGGGCACAGACCTCGCAGCATCCCTCGAGAGCAAGAAACCATCATTGGACTGGCGTTTAGAAGTAGTAAATTTTCTAAATAATTTTCTCAGTACAGATAATCATTTTGATTGTGTCTTTTGTTAGGCCTACTTGTGGATTTTCGCGACATCTTCGTAAGGGGGAAAATCAGGATGTTACAATGCTCATGCAAACAAGTAGATCGATGCATATTGGCATGTTCATGGTATCTATGTATGAATCACAAAGGTTTACTATGGATATTGAAACAATTCAATTCATGATGTGTATGTGTTCATGCATCAAGCTCAAGTAAAATAAACTAATGCTCAAAATTTTTTTCAAACAAACAAGTCTTAAGAACATAATTATCCTAACTAAGAAAATTAATTAAAAATGCTCCCTGTTTATGGTGAATGAGTTTCCTTGATGTAGCCTCCTTGCAGTTGTTGGCTACTTTTGCTTCAATTTGTGGAGGAGATAGAGGCTCATCTTCTCCAAGAATCATGCTCTTCTTCCTCTCTGTTTGTCTGGAAATGATTCTCTCTCTGTATACAATTCATCAGAAAGGTTTTCTTGTTGCGATTTTCTTGTTGTTTTGTGGTCTGCAAAACAATTGGAAAACTCCTTTCCCAAGGACTAACATAGCAAACATTAGAGAAATCATATGATCAAATTCAAAAGATAATGTTTTCATTTTAAATCCTTTGTAGACAGAATTTCCTGTAATTGCGGACAGAATTTCGTGCTTAAGTGTGGTCAGAAGTTCCCACTATTGTGGTCAGAAATTCCCACAATATGCACCTTTCTCAGACAAAGGTTAAAATCAGCCATTAGGTTAAAAATCCAAGTGCTTCATGTTTAGCTTTGGTGAAAAGGATTAGCACTTTCGTTTTTCAAACCCAATTACAAGATTTAGATAACCTTTAATTCTTTTTCACCATGTTTCATAAAAACATATTCTAACACCTTAAAATTAATAAATTACTAAAAACTCGCAAACACTGGGTTGCCTCCCAAGAAGCGTTTGTTTTACGTCATTAGCTCGACGCCTGTTTCATTTCAGTTCTCTTCTTCATCATCAGGCCTCTTCCTTCGACAACAGTCCCTTGGGTTTAGCTCCGGATTAGCCGTGAATCTACTTTTCTTCAAATCTGCCATATCAGTGGCCAGCTGTCCTAGTTGTAGTTCCAAACTCCTAATAATGGCTTCATTGTTCTTTTGATTGATCATCGTTTGTTGCATAAACTGATTCAATGTCTCCTCTAGTTTGGAGTTTGGATACACCGGCGACTGATTCTGATATGGGCGGGGTTGTTGATATGGCCGTTGCGGAGCTTTGCTAAATGAAAGTCCTGCCTCTTGCCTCCATGACTGAAAGTTTGGCCCTCTTTGGAAATTATTTTGATAGGGCGGCCTTTGCTGGTTGTCAAGAAAGTGAACCTCTTCTTCCCTGAAATAACAAGCACTAGACGGGTGATCACTATTACAAATTTCACATTGAAATACCTATTGCTTTTTGGATTTGCGAGCCTCTCTGATCTGCTTCGGTAACTCGTTTAAGGCCTTCTTCACCTCGTCTATTTGTTGTTAGAGTTGCTTGTTTTGAGCAAGAATTGCATCGTTTGTTCCCAATTCAAGAATTCCTCCTCTTTTCGGTCCTCTGTGGTATTGGCCTTGTTAATCCGTCAAGGCCATGGAATCAATGATAGAGATAGCTTCTTCGGGTGTTTTGGACATTAATTGTCCACCAACTGCAGCGTCAAGTGTAACAACCCAAATTTTTCCCCTTTACCAAAATTTCACTCAATAAATAATTAAGAACATGTTAATAAAGAAAAGATGAGAGAGAAATGAGATAAAATTCGAAGAATTTATTTAATGTCTATCGTATTGGGTAAAAATAATAATTGTGCGATCTCGTGAAGTTTGGTGACGTTTGGGTTAGTATTAGGCTATTTTTAGAACTTAAGGGTGACTCAAAGGAGTCTGTAAAATACACTAAGGTGAAAATAATGTGAGAATAATTCAAGAAAGATTTAAATATGAACAAGGGAAATTTCTAGGTCACAGTGGTATGTCCGAAATATTTTTAGGACATTCGGACATAAATAGTTAATGAACGAACACGACCAAAACCATACAAAGAAAAATAAAAACACTAAGGCCAAAGGCCCATGTCCCCCACGGTCCTCTATTCCTACGAGACCCCACACACACACATAACCCTAGAGTTCATTCATTTCTCATCCTCTAAGTCTCCAAAACCTCAAGCTCTCAAATTCACCCAAGACTCCATCAAATCTTAACCATCATCCTTTGCTTCTTGTCCTTGGAATCCACTCCTAAACCCATCAAGAAGGTAAGGGAATAGCAAAGCTAGGAGTTTCTCTTCACTTGGTGAGAAGTTTCCATAACCTAGGTTTTCTAATTATTCCAAGGTTTTCCGTTTTAGGGAAAAAGGAAACTCCAAGCAAGCAAGGCTTGATTCTATCCTTCCTAGGCATCCCAAGAAGGCTAGGAAGAGTTGTTGGTGAGTGTTATCAATTAGGGCAAGGCTAAGTTTCCATAATTTATAATTATCCTAATTATGTCAAGTTTTCATTTTAGGTCAAGGAGTCCTCAAACAAGCCAAGCTTGATTTCATCCTCCCTCCATCACCAAGACACTCCATAGGAGGTGGGGTAATCTTTAGTTTAACACCTCTTTGGTGGTTATGTTTGGTTTGATGTGTTTATGTATGTAGGTGTATGTTTCTAGGTTTCTATGTATGTTGGTTTATGTTTGCCTATGTATGTTAGAATTTTGGGTTAGGATAGGAATGATTGATGATGATGCTTAAGGTAGGTGTATGTATGTATGTCTTTATGCATGTATGTCTATAATTGATAGAAGTGATGCTAGGTTTAGGAAGACAATTCTGAAGGGTCCTGTGACCTGGATTAGATAGGTTTATTGCATGTTATAAATGTGTGAAAAGTTTAAGCAATTGCTTGGAAAAGAAAGGGAAAGAAAAGAGAAACAAACCAATTTCTGCAAGAACAGGACAGCAGGCGCGCCAAGCGCCGCGCTAAGCGCCGCGCTGAGCGGTCCGCTAAGCGGCGCGCTGGGCGGCGTGCTGGGCGGCTTCCCGGTTGCTTCGTGTTAAACGCGGAGGACCCAGCCGTGGAGTGAAAACGTAGTTGCCTATGTAACGATCTGAGACTCAAAAAGTTTATGGAATCCTCCTAAGGCACATGCTTCAATATTTATTACTATACTATGATAAATGAATGAACTAGGTGAGCGTAGGAAGAAAATGTTATGAAACCATGAATTACATGCTGTATGTGATAAAGTCTGTAATATGACATGCATTCATGATAAAGCAATGTTTAGAGACTTAGAATTTATGATGAGATAAAGAAAGAACATGAAATGAATTGAAACGTAGAGAAACAAGTATGCCATGCTGCAGGTACATGAATGTAAGAAATGATGAAAAAGGGGCAAAAGGCCCAATGATGAGAAAAGGCCGTGATCACGTGAGCCAATTATGATCCCACTTCAGGAGGTCCGAGGGGCATCCTGAATGTGGAAGCCCGCCACAGGTGGTGTTGAGATAACATACCTGGGGGTGTGCGGTTACCACGCCTTTGCATTGTCGAAAGGGGGCAAGCCTAGGTGGGGGTACAATATCCGCCCACTGTCAATGGGTCCCGAGGGGGCACATGGCAGGTGGAAGCCCACCGCAGGGGTCACAGAGGACCACCTGGAGGTGCGAGGTTATTCCGTCATAGTAATGTCAAGAGAGGACAATACTATGGTGGGAATAACATACATTCTAACAGCAGAGTATGATGTCACGCATAATCATTTAGCCTAGTTATTCTATTATGCATAAGTATGAGAAAAAGTGCATTCTGGTTATTTCTGATTATTTTATTATGCATAAGAGATTATAAGCTATTACCATGTTGTTATGTTGCTACCGTCAAGAGAACGTTCGAGACGGCTATGTATGTACACGTAATATTAATGAGCACGAGAACTTAGTAAGCAAGAGTAGTTCCCAGATCACATAGCAATGTAGATAAAGCCGTTCAGATAGGCCAGATAATAATCAGTAGGATATGTAGAATACCTGTTCACTTAGAGATCTCTGAGCGGCCTGAAGTCCGACCTAATACGGAACGAGACTTAGGAACTAAAGTTACTTCCACTGAGAACCTACCGTTCTCACACCCACTACCTTATTGACTTCAGGTACTGATGATGACGCGTGTTTTGAGGATGCCGATGAGCAGTCAGCAGAGCTATGAGCGGCAGAGACAGACTAGAGATATAGGGATATGCTGGATGTCCAGATTTTTGCCAAGGGTCTCTAGCAGCCCTTGTATTTTGATATGTATTTTGTTATGATGTATTATGACCCATGTAGTTGGTAGTTTGATCTATGTACATGGATATATCTTATGTATTACATATACACTTATGTGAGTTGTATGATGGACCACTTGGATGTACATTGGATGTTCTATTACACTACTGCTACACGCTTTGATATATTCATCTTTCAGACGCATGGCTCTAGTTTTGTAATTACGTCATGTCAACGAAAAGTTTAAAATTGGTCCTTATTTTCTTAAATAACTATTTTCAAAAGATAACGACGGACTAAGGTATTCCGATCAGATGGTAAACAACCTAGTGAGCTTTGTTTACTACGTACGAGTAAACAGTTAGCTAGGGTGTTTCATCAAGCATAAGTTTGTGCTGTAGTTGGAGTCTGTTTCTGAAGATATGAATTTGTGTTCGTGCATCGAACTCATGATTGGGGCATTTCCTCGGCAAGGATTTACATCTCTCCCAGGCCTCGTAGAGACTTTCTCTCGGTGCCTACACAAAAGTGGAGATAGCAGTTTTTAAATCCATATATATGGACTGAGAAAAATAGCTTGCACAGAACTTATCCTCCAATTGATCCCAATTAGACAAAATATGTTGTGGTTGATCTAGCAACCACTCTTTAGCTTTTCCAATCAGCGTCAGGGGGAACATCCTCAAAAAGATAGATTCTTCGTCCGCTTCCGACATTCCCGCAGTCCCACAGAGTTCGTAAAACTTTGTCAAATGAGCATAAGGATCCTCATGATCCAAACCTACAAATAGGTTAGCATACATTAATTGTACCAGGCCAGGTTGCATCTGATGTGTTCGTTGAGCTCCAGAGGTTCTGTTCATTCTGATGATGTTCCTAGGGGTAAAGTTGACAAAACCCCTGTTGTCACTGGCTCCTGTATTGGCACCAGCTCCCGTGTTGTTACTAGCTCCCGTGATATCAGCCATCGTGTTTTCTGAGGAAACTGAAGATGAAGAAGTTCCTTCTTGTTCTTGTCTTTGTTTAGCTAGTTGTTTCTTTATCTTTTTACTGTTGCGCTTCTGAGTAGTGGCTTCAATTTCAGGGTCAAATAACAACTGATCTTTTGAAGCTTTACCTCGCAATAGCTAAGAAAAATTTACACTAGCCAATAAGATTAGAACAAGATAGTTCACAAAATAACAAAATAAGAACTATACAGTATATTACAAATAAAACTCAAGCTAATCTTACTTGACGCAAGCTATGTAATTTTGACGCAACTCCCCGGCAACAGTGCCAATTTTGTTGAAAGCCAAATTTACGTGTTTATTAAAGGCTTTTGTCGGAAGCCTATTTGCACTTTCCAATTTGACACAGTTCCGTTATCCGACAACTTTTGCCAAATTTGTTGAAAGCTTAATTTGAACTCTTAGTCATTAAAAATAATATATCCTTCTTTACGACTTTCAGATCCACGAGAGATCCAATTGCAGTATAGTCAGGTACAGTCGTATCCACAGGGAGTTGCAAAAATACTGTTCTTGAGTTTAGTTAATTAAACAATGAAGTGAAGGATTTGATAATTTGTTTGATAGTTAAATAAATAAATAAACAACATAAAAGTAAATAGGCAACAAATCAGAGGTAGATCCGGAAGCTTGTTGGGAATTGAATCATATCATAGTTTCAAGCATCCATTTACTTCTTGCACAGAATTATCATTCATTGATTGCCCACCACCAGTTCTTAACTTGTTCATCGCTTTCGCGCATGAAAAGATCACAGGTTTCCTTTGTTAAACTGTCACTTTCGCACACAAGCTTAACAAAGTACGCCAACGTTATTCCAGATGTTAAAATGGCTAATCCTTTGTTCCAGTTATGGCAACAAGAATTAGATGGAATGCTTTAGATCCGACTCTAATAATTGTAACTTTCGTTCACAACGTTTAAGTCTAGAATCTTAGCTTAGCATAGCAATATTAATCTTAACTTGGTTACAACTTAATTAGTATAACTTTCGTTCATACAAGTAAGTCTCAAATCAAGAATCAAAACACTAAACAAAAGCTAGCATTAAGTATAAAATCATTCAAGCGAATCATAAAAACTGAATAATTCATATGTAAAAGTATATGGATACAATCATACTACAATATTCATCAAAATCCCAACAACAAGAGGACTAGAAATCCATCTTACAAGAGAATTTCAGAGGCAAGGTTTGGACGCTTACCATGACACGTTAGCACGCTATCATGACAGCGGCTCACCGAGCTTCTTCGATCTCCTAGCTCCTTCACCGGCCTCCTCTTTGTTGCTAAACTAACCTAAGCATTCAAGTACAAGAGAATGGAGTGTTTTGTGGGGGAAGCGGGTGTATGGAAGATGTATTTCAAGAGTGCCTCGGCCTTCCTATTTATAGGCAAAATTCGGGGAGCACCGCTCAGCGGTACAAGTACCACCGCTGAGCGGTTTCAGTCTTATCGCTGAGCGCCAGGGCAAAATCGCTGAGCAGTGTAATCATTCCACGCTGTATAATTAATGCTCCAACAAATTTTGCAGGGGCGGCACCAACGTGTCAGGGCGGTGCCGCAATCTAGGGTGGCTCCAGCTGGCACAAGAAATGCGGCGGCTGCAAGTGGCTCCGGTGGCAGCAACGCTGAGCGGCCAAGGTTGCACCGCTGAGCGGCCTTTGTCTTCAATGCGCTGAGTGAGATTTTTTCACTGCTGAGCGGCCTTGCTTTAATTCCATCTTTTAGCTTCTTTTCCGCTTCTGCCCTTTGCTCCATTCTTTTATGAGATTATTCTTCATTTAATTATGCTTGCATCCATCTTTAGAATATATTATAAACCTACAAAAAATGGGGATTTAAGTTAGATAGTTATTTAAAACATAAGCAAATAAGTACCATTTTAATAAGTGAAATTACGTAAATTGGGCACTTATCAGCTGATCAATTTTGATCAGTTTTTGGCGTTTGCGTTTTCGGTTCTGGTACTTCGCGTATGGCTGTTCTAAAAATATTCCGATCACATCCTTGTGATCTCCTAATTTTTCCTAATTAATATTTTATGGTCACTTGGGTATTAGAATTTTGAGAAAACGTACAGAAATATTCCTACAAACAATTCTTAATCCCAAGGGTTCCTAATTCTATTGATTTAACCAAAAATATAAATATCTCAACAATTATCTAGTGAAATTGTGCTAAGGGGAAAACGAGATGTTACAACATGCATCACTACTAGAAATTTGACTATTACCGTCGACATTACCGTCGGTAATTTAGGTGGTTATTGAAACACCATAGCTGACTGTTTATGCGTACGTCGTTGATGAAAGGCAAATTTATATGTTTGTTCAAGGCTTTTGTCAGAAGCTTAATTTGAACTTTCAGTCGTTTCAAAATAATATATCCTTCTTTACGGCTTTCAGATTCTCGAGGAATCCAATTGCAGTATAGTCGGGTATAGTCGAATCCACACAGAGTTGCAAAATTACCATTCTTAAGTTTAGTTAATTAAACAATGAAGTGAAGGATTTGATAAATTTTTTGATAGTTTAAATAAATAAATAAACAACATGAAAGTAAATAGGCAACTGATAAGTGCCCAATTTACACAAAATTGACATATCAAAATGGCACTTATCTGTTATATTTTTAACGAATTATCTAATTAATTCCCCGTATTTTGTAGGTTTTAGATATACTTTGAAGAAAGGATGCAAGCATAATTTATTGAAGAATAATCCCATGAAGAAGGGAAGAAAAGGGCAGAATTGAAAAAAGCTTAAAAAGAAGATTCTGGACGAAGGCGTCGCTCAGCGAAGGATGTGCATCGCTCAGCGCAAAGGGACAAACCGCTCAGCGATGCTACTTGTATCGCTCAGCGAACTTAAGTCGGCAATCCACTTGCGCCGGCACATCATTGAGCCAGCTAGAGCCAACTGGAACCAGCCAATCACCGCGTGCCACGTCAGCGCCGCCCTGCAAAAAGCTGCCA
>QANU01087130.1:312506-340775 GCA_003254905.1 Nissolia schottii | reverse complement strand
AAGTTCTTATGGTTTATACACTTGCAAACAGTCTCACAAGCTCGCCCTCACACCTCCAATGACCACTCAGAGCACGAGAAAAGTTAAGTACACATCTTGAACTTCACCTTTTCTTTTCCCTTTTTAGGATTAAACACTTTATCTTTTCCTTTTTCATCTTTACTTGTAATTTCATCATATCAAACTTGTCTGTAAGACATTGTTTCCTATGATTTAAGTTTTTATATATAAGTTCTTGTACTCATAATTCTAGGACTAAAACTTAAATGAACAAACACCACAAAAGCAATGCTTATTTGTCAAGTTTTTAATAATTGCTATTATGCTACAACTCTAGAACTAGAACTTGGTTCTAACAATTAAGTTCCATACAAAAGCCATACATTAGCATTGATAGTTCAAATTGTCGAGTAATTTTGTACATTACTCATTCCTTTAAGTTTCTATGTAATTATTGTTTAGCACATCACTCTAAAACTGAAACTTGATTGTACACTTACAAAAGCCACAAATTGGCATTCATACTCAAGTTTTCTAACATTAGTACTTGTACACATCACTTTGGAATTGAAAACTTGAGATTACATTCATAAAAGTCCTAAATTGACAACTCTAGTGATATCTGTCATGAACAGTGCATTGACATAAGGGATATATACATTTCTTGGGCACTTTGATAATTATGTTGCTGAGAGTCCACAAGAGGAACCATTTCAGTTTCCTGAATTGAGATCCTGAAATAAAGTGAACTTGTCGATTATTTGTTGTTGACAGTAATACCAAAAACCACCAAAAATAGAAGGTCTAGTAAATACAAAGTCCACAAGGCTTTAATATTCATGGACTAAGAAATTTTTCTAAGTGTTGATCAAGAATCACGACAAATGGAGCACATGAAAACTTGGTCAAGACAGATGACAGTTACTTTCAATATGAAGTGTGACATGTGACATGACGAAGCGAAGGTTGATGCCAATTACATTTTCATCCTAGGGTCTAAGGCATGACACGTGGCATGGCATGTGGCATGACAAGACAAAAGCTCATGACAGTTAATCTCTAAATTCAATGGTTGACAGCACGTGGCATCTAGGCTTTGAAGCTCACGACAGTTAACAACAAATTGAAAGGATGTTAGGATGATTAGCTCATTAGATTAAAGGCACATCGACTAGGGAGGACTGATGAAAGCCAAATAGCACTTTCTCTAATCTTGACACAGCTTAGGTTTTGTCACAACTGTGCCAATTTCGTCGAAAGCTTATCTGCGCTTTTGTCGTTCAAATTAAATATATATATCCTACTTTACGGCTTTCAGGTTCTCGAGGAATCCAATTGCAGTATAGTCGGGTATAGTCGAATCCACAGAGAGTTGCAAAATTACCATTCTTGAGTTTAGTTAATTAAACAGTGAAGTGAAGGATTTGGTAAATTTGTTGACAGTTTAAATAAGTAAATAAACAACATAAAAATAAATAGGCAACAAATCAGAGGTAGATCCGGAAGCTTGTTGGGAATTGAATCATATCATAGTTTCATGCATCTATTTACTTATTTCACAGAACTATCATTTCATTGATTGCCCGCCACCAGTTCTTAACTTGTTCATCGCTTTCGCACATGAAAAGATCACAGGTTTCCTTTGTTAAACTGTCACTTTCGTACACGAGCTTAACAAAGTATGCCAGCGTTACTCCAGATGTTAAAACGGCTAATCTTTATTCCAGTTACGGCAACAAGAATTAGATGAGATGATTTAGGTCAGACTCTAATAATTGTAACTTTCGTTCACAACGTTTAAGTCTAAAATCTAGTTTAGAATAGCAAGATTGATCTTAACTTGGTTACAACTTAATTAGTATAACTCTCGTTCATACAAATAAGTCTCAAGTCAAGAATCAAAACACTAAACAAAAGCTAGCATTAAGCATAAAATCATTCATGCGAATCATATAAAATGATAGATTCATAAAGCATAAGTTAAATGGATACAATCATACTACAATACTCATCAAAATCCCAACAAAAAGAGGATTAGGAATCCATCTTACAAGAGTATCTCGGAGGCAAGGTTTGGACGCTTACCATGACACGTTATCACGCTATCATGACAGCGGCTCGCCGAGCTTCCTCGATTCTCCCGGCTCCTTCACCGGCCTCCTCTTTGTTGCTAAACTAACCTAAGCTTTGAAGTACAAAAGAAAATGTAAATGAATGAATTCTTGGTGGGAGAATATGTCCTTTTGAAGAGTGCATCGGCCTCTATTTATAGGCCAAAATCGTCCAGGTTCGCTCAGCGGATTGGTGGGGTCGCTTAGCGGCGGCAGGTGATGGCGGCAGTCTTCAAAGGCGGCTGGTTTCTGGTGGGACCGCTCAGCGGATTGGTGGGACCGCTCAGCGGCCTTAATCTTAAATTGACCACAACTACAAAGTTGTAGATCTATCTCTTAGCTTTAAGTAGTAATTTGAACCACCTCAATCCGATATCTATAGCTCAAGTTATCGCGATTTTACTAACTGTTGCGCGGAGCGGGCTTCCATACGTTTCTTGCTTTGTCATCCCTTTGCTCTTTGCTTCATTCTTTGTGGGATTATTCTACATTATTTATGCTTGCATCCATCTTTCAAAATATATTTAAAAGCCTACAAAAGAGGAAAATTCATTAGATAGTTCTTTAAAACTCATGCAAATAAGCGCCTTTTCATTAGGTCAAAATTGCGTAAATTAGACACTTATCAAGGACACAGAGGACGAGGACCTCATGAGCACGAACTCAGAATAAGAAGAGGAAGAGGAAGAGGAAGACCCGGACGAGGACCCAGATCATGACTCAGAGGAATGATAATAGGACAGCCACTTAACCCACCAAGTCTTCAGTGATGTTTTGCTAGCCTCAGGTTTTGTTGCTGTTTTGTTTAAGGACATATGTACAGTAACTCTTAGGAGTAATATATGTAAGTCATGGCCCATGTACAATCACTTATAAGTATAATCTGTGTGAATTATTAATGGACCCTTGTAACGTATACTTTGTATGGTCACGTGCTGATTCTACGGTAGCTAAACTATTTGCGTTCTATGCCTACCAAGAGTGTTATATAACTCATCTCACGCAAGGCTCTTAATTTTAAGATAAGCAAAAATAATTACAAAAAATTTCAGACGAGTCCATATTTTGAGTAAAGAACTATTTTTCCAATGGTAATCCAATATTGTAAGTATTCCCACCAAGCAGATGACAACCTAGTAAGCAGGGTCTTTGACTTAAGCACAAAGCCTGCTAGCTAGGGTGTTACACTACGCATTGTCAACTTTCATTTCTTTGCCATTTTTCATCTACACTAATAATAAAGCGGATACTTAAGTGTAACCACCACTTTGGTATTCAAATTTTGTTTCTCTTTTATTTTTACATAATCCATAGTCTAGATAATTTTTTTATAGCAGTTTTCAATTTCTCTTTGGCAAGCACCAAGTGCATGCAACCCTTGCTAGTATAACAAAAATTGTGTAATTGTAAGTTAAAAAAATTACTTAAAATATTTACATATTAATATAGATAAATTCATATATTATTTTTAAATCATTTCCTTAGTAATAAGTAATATTTGCGTTTTTTACACGTTACTTTTACAAGATTCCAAATGCTTTTAAGCAGACTATCACTTTTGATAACGTTGTCAAAAAGGACAAAACTTATATTTTTAATATATAGAAATTAAAATCATATAATTTATAATTGAGTGTTTTTAGTTCCTGAAAAATAACAAATTTTGTGTTTTTTCCCAAAAAAATAGTCCTTAACAAATTTTTTTAGTTAGATTTAGTCCCTAACGTTAGGATGGGTCGTTAACTCGTGACAGTTAACTTGGTCACGTGTCATACACGTGAAACAACCCATCCATTTAAAACTTGACCCACCCAACTGACCGATGACCCATTCCCATAAAAAAAATTAAAAACAAAAAAAGAGAACCCTAATTTTGTGTCTGCCCCTAATTTCATCTGTCTCTCTCTCAACAATTTATCTCTCTCCCATCTCGCTCCCTCCTTCCCTAAAAGATTGCCTAATGATGACAAGCTTATTGATGTTGATGTTTTCGTATGCACTGTTGATTCAATAAAGGAGCCAACTTTGGAGGTTGTAAACACTATTTTATTTGCCATGTCGCTTGATTACCTGTCGAAAAAGCTCCATGTGTATCTTTTCAATGATAAGAGTTCTTCCAAGACCCTAAATGGTATGAAAGAGGCTTGGAAATTTGCAAGGTGGTGGCTTCCTTTTTGTAGAAGGTATAAAATTAAGGGTAGGTCCCCAAGGCTTATTTTTCTGCTTTGGACGATGGTGATGATGGTTGTGATTTATCTGAGAGCAGTGTGTACGAGGCAGATAAGCAGGAGAGAATGATGTCTGAGAAGAAAACTAGGAGCCATGGGAAGAAGTGACTCTCTCTAGTTTCTTTGTGTTGGAAGAGAAAGGAGGCTCTGTAATAGAATAAGAAGGTTATGGCAGTGGAATGAAGGAAGGTGTGGAACCTGTTGGTGAGGAGTGAGAGGTTGTGGACACAACAGATGTTGAGAGGGAGTGTGACATGGACGACGATGATCGACGACAAAGGAGCGGAGGATGAAGCATTGAGATGAGAGTTGGAGATGACAGAGGAGCAGAGAATTGTCGAGAGAGAGACATATGAAATTGGGGGTGGACACAAAATTAGGATCCTACAAATTTTTTTTGTTAGAGACTATTTCCTAACAAACAATTTTTTAGGGATAAAACACAAAAATTGTTATTTTTCAGGGATTAACACACATATTTAGCCCTTTATAATTTAAGGGTAACGTTTTTCTTTTCTTTTATTATTTTTAACATAATTATGAAGGGTAAGATAAAAAGCAGAAATTAATTAAAAAAAAGAAAAGAAAAAAAGCAGAAATTCACAACCACACGTCACGCCTGGTTAGGGTTTGTACCTCAAAACAGGGCGCAGGGGAAATCACTCTTCCCATTGGCCATTTGCCTCTCTCTCTCTCTCTCTCTCTCCCCTTAGAATTTTAGATTTAAGAAAGAAGATGATGCAGCCTGGACCTGGTATGGCTCCGTCAGCCATGGGCCAGCAGCCCAACCAGCAATACCCCCACCATCAGCAGCAGCAGCAGCAACCGCCCTACATGATGATGCCTCCTCAGCCCCAGGCGGCCCCCATGTGGGCCCCATCGGCCCAGCCACCGCCCCAGTCTGCCCCTCCTCCACAATCCGCCGACGAGGTCCGCACCCTCTGGATCGGCGACTTGCAGTATTGGATGGAGGAGAGCTACCTCTACAGTTGCTTCGCCCACACCGGCGAGGTATACAAACCACCGCTTTCTATGCCATGTTGTTTTTTCCCCGTTTACTTGATCGAAATACTTTTTAATTGTTTCTTTATTTTAGAAATTGATGCGAATGACAACGTGGATATATGTATTATCTTTATGTAAATTCCAGGTTTTCTAGATGCCGATTTGTGTTCTCTGTTGTCAAGATCGTTTTTTTTTTTTTTTTATAAATTTGCGGATTTTTTGTTTGTTGTGCGTGGATTTTAGATCGGTTTTGTGCTGCATCTATCATCGTATTGATTCTATAACTAATGTTTTGAAGTCTGCGGGTGGTTCTAGGTCATTTGTGTTTATTAGTGATGTAAATTCATTATTTGGTTGCAGGTGGCATCTGCTAAAGTCATTAGGAATAAGCAAACTAGTCAATCTGAGGGATATGGGTTTATTGAGTTTACGAGTCGCGCAGCTGCTGAGAGAGTACTGCAAACATTCAATGGCACCATTATGCCAAATGGCGGGCAGAACTTCAGGTTGAACTGGGCAACTCTTAGCGGGGGTGAGAGGCGCCATGATGATTCTCCGGATTATGCCATTTTTGTTGGAGACTTGGCTGCAGATGTTTCGGACTATATCCTGCTAGAGACATTTAGGGCTAGGTACCCTTCAATTAAGGGGGCCAAAGTTGTAATTGACAGGCTCACCGGGCGGACAAAGGGTTATGGTTTTGTTAGGTTTGCTGATGAGAGCGAGCAAGTTAGAGCTATGACTGAAATGCAAGGGGTTCTTTGTTCAACAAGACCCATGCGGATTGGACCAGCCTCTAATAAAAACACTGGCACCCAATCAAAAGGTTTGTCTCTCACTCATAGTTGTTGGGCTCTGGCCATTTTACTTCAAATGCCTACTTGATATGCTGTGTTTTCCTTCAGATGCGAACTTTTAGCCTGTTAGTTATACCAGATGGATTTAAGGCTTTATGTATCTAGTAATCTTTTGTGCGTGTATCCTATATGTTACCCTTTAACTTATCATTCTTTTCAGTTACGGTCTTGAAGATATGCAGTCCAAACTCATTTCTTCTTGTAATTTCCTTTAAAATTTGGGCAAAATAAATGATATAGAATAATAAAATCTTATAGTACTCCTGTTGTCTCGAAGCAGGGTGTCAAGAGGCTCTGTCATCCCGGAGCCTGGAACTGATTTCAGCTGAAATGGTTACCATTTTAGTGCATGGTCTTGTGTAGGTCAGTTATCCCGTTTATGTCTCGCCCGTTACTTTTGGTGGCATTTTCTTTTCCACCTACATTGCGCAACTATTCTAATTACTTTTAATTTCTTCTCATTTCATTTTTTTGGTTGAGTTGAGTTCTTAGCCCAGTTACATTGCGCAACTATGATAGTTACATCTGTTTTCAGTCCACCTTTCTTATTCTTCGCTCCTTTGCTTTTATTCCTTTTACGCATGTTTGAAGAACTACATCTTTAAATTTCTTCTGTAGCTTTCCCGTATTCTAGAGGACATTTTGTTTACTGTTTACAATTTCTCATTCTTCTTTCTGATGCCTATTAATTAAACTTTCCAGTATTCCAATCCATGACAAAAAAGGAACTGTGAGGCGCCAGTATTTACTGCTTTAATTTCTGGAGACTGCATTCTGCATTCCGGTTTAGATTATGTTACCGTTGGGTTTTTTCTTTTTTATTAGCTTGATGCTTAGGTGCTCTCTCCAGTCCGTGCTTTTCAATTTCTCAGCACAATGCTATGCAATTAAAGTTTCATTTACTTTATATTGCTCAGTCCTTCAGATAACTTAATCTGCCAAGATGTCCATAACTTGATTAACGACTCGTGAAGTTTTCTATAGCCTGCACTAACCATTACACAACCTCCTAAACCATTATTATATTCAGTCAATGTTGCAATTTGCTAAATCTGATTATTCTTATATAAATTTTAGAAAGATATGATATGAGGAGGATCGATTACACAGCCTCCTGAACCATTATTGTTTTCAGCCTTCATTGCAATCTGCTAACTCTGATTATTCATGCCTAAGGGAGGATTGATGGTGTGTCTATGGACTTTACTTAGTATTAGATGTATGCCTTTTGCCATGTGATGTGATCTGTATATTTATTTTTGTCTCAATATTTCCAAATATCCATCCCTTGTATTGTATGATAACCACTAGTGTTGAATTTTTATCATTAAAATATTTGCATGCGAGGTTTATTTTTTAATTGTTTCATTTCTATTTGTGCACGGTTGCCTTGTATTTCAAAGGCATATGCTCACGTAAGGATCTGGCCGTTCAATTACTGCTGAATTTTCTATTTATCAGTATGCACACTGGTCAGATTAACTGAATTTTTTGTTGTGCGTATGAATTCATTTCTGCTACGTAATTGTTTTAAACTGTTCCTATCTGTAGGTTTGTTGTGCATGTAAGGCACAAGAAACTTTGTTGGTTCTGTAAGTTCTCTATATGTATGTTTGCTTTTTGAATGAATCATCGGGAGCTGAAATTAGGATATTCAAAGCTCACTAATAGCTATTGTGGCTGGATGTATGAACATATTATACTCTCAAGTTGTAGCATTTATTATTTATTAGAAACCACTTGGCATACTTCTCTTTTTTTGGGTCTCTTTCTCCATCAAAAGGCTTATTTCCCTGTGTTTATGCCGTTCATCTTTTTACTTGTACTTTGAACATGCAGCTTCATATCAAAATCCTCAAGGAGCACAGAACGAGACTGATCCAAACAATACAACTGTGCGTACTTCTTTGCAACATAGAAACTACTCTACTTCCTGCTTGTTTCTGACTTGGTTTTTTTTTATTATTGCAGATATTTGTTGGCAATTTGGATGCTAATATTACAGACGATTATCTGAGACAAGTTTTTGGGCAGTATGGAGAATTAGTTCATGTTAAGATTCCAGCTGGCAAGAGATGTGGGTTTGTCCAATTTGCAGACAGGTATTTGAATTTGATGTGTGATATTTTGTATAGTGTGAAATTTACTTCACAATATTCAGAACTTTGACTGTGCCACAATTTTTAATGCATCAGGAGTTACGCAGAAGAGGCACTGCGGGTTTTAAATGGAACTACTTTAGGTGGACAAACTATTCGACTTTCATGGGGACGAAGTCCCGCAAACAAACAGGTAATAAATTTTCTCTAATTGTTGTAGACTTGTGGCTATGAGCTCCATTAGCTGCTTGTTGCTGATTTTGATCCATTAATTCTGGAAAAAATTCAGACTCAACAGGATCCAAACCAGTATGGTAGTGGATATTATGGCTATGCTCAAGGTTATGAAAATTATGGCTATGCTGCTCCCAGTGGACAGGACCCCCCCAACTTGTATGGGAGCTATCCTGGGTATGCTAATTACCAACCTCCTCAGCAACAGCAGCAAATGGGATATAGTTAAGAAGCCCCGCTTCAATTTTTCTGCTATCTTTTGTAATCCTATGATGCTTATTTTCAAATGGGATAATCCTATGATGCTTATCTTTATTTTCGTGGAAAACCAACTTTGCAAATTTTCTTTTTTCGGATTAGTTACCTATGATTGCTAGTAACATATATATTTTATGCGAACCTTTTCTGTATCCATAAAAATTTGCTTGCAGATTACTTTGTTGATCTTTACATATTTGATGGAATGGTCCGTTGGATATCTAGTTCTAATTATGTATTCTGCGTGAAACATGATAATACAATGTTTGCTCTTGGTTGAAATGCAAATAGGGCAAGGCTTTGTAGCGTTTCGTTGACAACAAATCACAGATTTGCGGATAAGTTCAGTAGGTATTTCCTTAGATATCTATCTTCTTTAATCGTTAGAATTAGAGTTTATAGCATGGTTGAGTTAATAAAAAGTTTATATTACAATTGATGCATTGTTAGTGAAAAAGATTTTAAGTAGTTGTCCAATTAATTTTTTTTCATTTAAATTACTTTTTACTTGATGTTAATACATTTTAATTAAATCCATAATAAAATAGTAATTTAGTTTTTTTATAATCGTTACTTTCTAATATACACAAATAACTTTCTAATAAAACTGGCAGAATCAAAGCTATATAACCTGCATTTTAGTGAACCCTGCGCGCACAAGTGAAGTAAATGTGCATCAACGTGATACCAATGTTATTTGATCCATGTAACTGATTCTACCAAGTGGAACAAAGTTTAGTTGATCACATCCATTTTACTTATCTATTGTCTTGTGTGTGGGTGCTACGTGTATTATTTTTGGGTGTGGGTCATGCTTGGAAAGACATCGCAACTTGAATTATATGAGAAGTCCAAACATTTGGAAAACGAGATTGCATCATGGCAATTTACTAAGGGGGAATTTGGTATATTGTCTCTAAGATTACTAGGTACTCTTAAGGTTATCGCTGAGAAAAATTATCACTTGTTAAATTATTGGTAATATTATATTATGTTTGGTATGCACAAAAATCATGTAACTGATAATTTATATTAACTTGTTTAGTATATAAAGAAGATTACGATGTAATATACATTATTTATTATTATTATTATTATTATTATTATTATTATTATTATTATATTTTCATTTTATTATTAATTTTTTTTTTATTTTTTTATTATAATTATTTTTATTTCTATTTTTATATGATTTAATCGAAGGGAAAACAAAAAGAGGCTCCGGAAGACAATAAATATGCCTCAAGGAGATGAAAACCATGCAAGTCAATCAAATTATACATTTCATGCACAACGTGGATTAATTACAAGAAGTAAGAAGTACCATTGAAATATATCAGCAACAGAATTTTACAAGAAAAATACAATGCATAACTTACAATGATTTAGCACCAAAAGTTTATTTGGTACACGTGATTGTCCTCTTGACTTGCAAACAGAATTACATGATTCACCTTGCCTATCAAACAAGTGACAAGTTAAAATTTTGCCATCAACCGGATAATTGCAACAATTTACTTTCAAAAAATCCAGTTGCTCTCACAGCCAATGTTTCACTTTTGCTCATAATTTTACATAGGTGAACTCATGTATGTGGTTTTTAGATTATTGTATTAAAATCAAATCTGAATTCTGCATCGTTACCTCGAAACGCCAGTTACCCAATTGCATCATTCCCAATTGAAGTTTGAGATAAGAAATGTATTTCATCTAACACGTTTTGGGCAAGCAAGTCAATGCACACCAAATTAAAGCACAACACAAATCCACAATATAATCATTTGGAGCTCTTTTCGTTCTCCATTTCAAACCCTCACGCACACTCAGAGAGAGAGGGAGAGGGAGAGAGAGAGAGAGAGAGAGAGAGCAGAATCGGTACCACCAGCTGCAAGTTAGGTCCTTCAATTTTGGCCTCCACACGCACGAATCATCGAATGGAGAATCGTCGACAGAGTGAGAGAGAAAGGGTTCTGACTGATTTTTTGTTTTTTCTGTTAACAATGGGCTTAGAGAAAGCTTTGAGCTATGACTTATGAGAGAGGGCCCATTGTGTCAAGCCCATTGTCATTTGTTGACAATAACTTTGACGGCAAAATAAATAATCGGACCATTGTTATTTGAAATGGTAAAGAGGCTTTGTGTGGAGGTAGGCTCACTAAGAATGGAGGAACTTTTCGGCTTAGTTTGGCAAGGGATATTTTCGCCGCAAAATTCTAAATTTAGTGAGGAAAAGTGGTTCCATGGCCGATTTCGTTGTTAACATAAAATATAGCAACGGATATCAAATCTGTCACTAAAATCCATCGCTAAAATTCATTTTTCTAGTAGTGGGTGGGGGTGGAGGAGTTGGTGTGAAATGGGTCTATTTATCATTTAAATTATTAAAAATATTATTAATATAAAATAAATATAAAATTGTTAAAAACATCCTTTAAATAAAGAGAATCTCGCATGAAAGATAACTTGTTATAATCACAATCCCATTTTTTTTTCCTAAGGTGTTCCCATCACCATCATTAGAAAAAAAGAAAAAAAAAATCTCCACATTTGAGTATCATCAAGTATCTTCATAAATATTCGCCCAATCAAATACTCATTGCTATTCCTGTTCAAGTTGTTAAGAGGATTTGTAAGTAAAACTATAGAATTTCTTTATATTTATGCATAGTATATAAACATAATGATCCAAAGAAGTCAATAAAAAAAATATATGATCCAAAGAAGGAGAAAGGTGCAAGACCTTGGAACTGCCAACTATGGTTTTTACGGTTTTGTATTGTTGTTTTTCTTCATGTGTTGATCATTATATATTTTTATTTTTCATTTTTATCAACCCAATAATACATGTTGCTTTTCTTTAAGGGTTAATTAAGTTTTTAGTTCCTGTAATATGAAAAAGTTTGGTTTTAATCCCTCATGACAAGTTTTAGTCCATGTAAAATGTGAAAAATTGATTTTGGTCCCTGTGGACGGTTGGTGATGGACGGTGATGTAGAAATGGTCCCTGATGACTGGTTAACTGACACGTCATCACCGTCCATCACCAACAGTCCACAGGGACCAAAATCAAATTTTCACATTTTACAGAGACTAAAACTTGTCATGAAGGAGTAAAACCAAACTTACTCATATTACAGGGATTAAAAACTTAATTAATCCTTTCTTTAAAGACAAATATATTTTTGGGTTAGGTATATTATATATTATTTAGTAAGAATCGAACACTGCTTCTTTAATTTATTTCTTTGTGCATAATCACTAGAGATGCTACTTGAGGTACATGATCAATAGAGATGCTACTTGAATTACTAGATCTCGACCTCTAATACATATTGATGTTGCTTATGCAAGACCAAAATAGGGAGAAAATATTTTCCGGTGTTCTTTACATTAGAATATGGGGTTAAATGTCAACTTTATCTTTGAAAAATGTTTTGTTAGCCTAAGTGATTCTAAAAAAATAAAGTGTTAACTTAGTCATTGAAATTTAAAATGTTGCCCTCGTTAGTCCTTTTGTTAGCAATTTTTTTTAAAATTTCGGAGACTAATTAATGCAATATTTTGAAATTTCAAGAATTATATTAGCATTTTTAGGAACTAAATTGATATTTTATTTTTTTTAAGGACCACATAAGACACCAAAACATTTTTTAAGCACTAAGTTGAAACTTAACTCTAGAATTTGGATATCAACACCATAGTATATTCTTTATACAAAACGGCATAACTAAGGTCATGCTCATTGGTTTGATAGAAAATTTGACAAGAAAATGGTTTTATACTAACGATAGAATTAAAACATGAAATTTTAAAGTAGAAATTTAATTCATGTCACTCAAGTTTTTATTTGTTATCAATTTTACTATATTATCTTTTACCTACTCAACTAAGAAATGTATTTAGAATCGTTAGATGGTCCATCTCCTTACCAAAAAAAACCAAGATGGTCCATCTCATAATAAAAACAAAGAGTGGGGCTCTGACATGTTATTTTATTTATTTATTTAGGTGAGCATTTGTTAGTCCAAGCATTCCTTATCAAAATTTTAATAAAAGAAATTGTATTAGGGAATTGAAATTTACTTAGATTAAAATAGAGCTACATATATAATCAATGATTGTATTGGAGAGATTAAGCATTGTTCATATTAATTAATTACTAGAATTATAATCAAACAAAATAATATTTATGAACTGAAAAATAATATTTTATTGATAACAAGTAGACAAAAGTCGAAACAGAAATCAGTGGAGAGACAAAATATTTTCCTTCTATTTGATTAAGAAAGTTTATCATTTTGTAATACATTTTAATTTTCTCTTTGTCTATTTCTTTGTCTATGGACTCTTAATTTATCTATTTCTATTTGTATGCTGAATTGGTAAATAGCCACTAGAGTGATGATAAAACAAAAATAATATAAGATTAAAAAATATTTTTGGTCATATATAATCTCATCAATTTTGAATTTAGTTCTTACACATTTTTTCTTAATCAGTCCTAATTACATATGTAATCTTGTAGAATAAATAACAAATTTGCCGCAATATTTTTATGATATCAATTTAATTTTAATATCTTAAAATTTGACATCAATTCAATTGGCTGTCAAATCTTACTAATTTTGTTAAATGAGAATTCATATTGGCTTGCATAAAAGTTATAATAAATTATTGTTAAATTTTAAAATGTTCGAACTAAGTTTATGTATAAAAAAATGAAAGTCAAATTAATGGCAAGAATGCAGGGACCAAATTAGTTATTTACACTAAATTAATTTTATAAATAAGTTCTTATATATAAGACTATAAGTATAGATTTAATTGGTTATATAATAGTTAACTAAAATAGTGGAATCATATCTTATTAGTTATGTAAGATGACTCACCAACAAAATTGAAACTGTTAATAACATTATTTAGACTATTATATTATATGTCACTTAAAATAATATTTTTTTATACTTTAAAAATTAAATTCAATGACATTTGAAGCTTAGACCTCATGCACGCTTAAAAGAATTATTGGCTATATATGATAAATGACAAATAATAACAATGAATAGATACATACTTTATTTTAAAAAAAAATTCACCTGTAATAAATAGAAAATAGCACTTTAGCCCTCTAAAATATACTTTTATGTCTACCTACCCTTTAACTTTTCAAAAACTATAAATTGACTTCATAACATTTTGTAGCAGTGTAAATCAATCCTTAAACAAACAAATTACACTTGTCACATTCCTTTTCCTCTTCTTTAAGAATGTGAGGGTAGTTTGATAATATAAAAGTCAATTTATATTATTATGAAATATTAAAAGGTCAATTTGCATATTTTTTAAAATTAAAAGCTAAAATACTCAATGTATAGTTCAATGGATTATTAAACTCTGGTAGTCAACTTAACCAAAACATCGAGTAGTTGATCCAACTGACTAATTGAATATAATTAAATAAATATATTAAAGTACATTAAAATTCAAATAAATATAATAAAATCACACAAATAATTAATAATTTAACATATTTTTATATACAACATATATAATTATTAGAATATTATAAAATTATAGATCATATAGCTTGGTTGTTTTCTACGTCTCTTCCTAATAACACTGGTTTAAAGGGTGAATGCATTTTTTTCCCTATAATAATTATCTAAATTTTGCTATGTAGAAAATCTAAATTTAAAATTGATAAAAATGTGTAAGAACTAAAATGATAGCATATATTAAGGAAAAAGTGAAAAAGGAGGTAAAGCGTAGGAGTAGAAGTTGGGCTGGTGGGAGTGATTGGACCCCATGGAAACACGCGTGTTAGTTCTGATCCATTCACGAGTTTGACACCTTCAAGGTTAGCCCCACTATCCAACCACGCATATTGCATTTTGTGCACTACATTCTTAGGGTGTGGACCCACTGATTCACCAAACCCCACCCCAGTACAAAAGTGCATTTTCGATTCAAAAATATCATTTCAACACTAACTTTATTATAAACATTGTCTTACACCTCTCATAAGACTCACATTATTATATATATGAAAAGAAAGACTTAATGTCTGCTCTAACGCCAGCCTTGTGTTGCTCACTTAAGTGGAGGGTGTGCACTGTGCAATCTACAAGTGGCGGCTTTGAATTTTTGGGTTCCCTCGTGGACCCACCCAACATTACACTTACTGTTATTATTGGAGGGTAGAAGAAATTCTATTGTTCTATGTTGTGTAATGTACACACTTTTAATAAAGTGGATATAAGATTTTTAACTTGAGACTAAGGGATAATTTAGGAATTTTTTTAAATATGAATGAATAGAATAGAGAGAATTGTTTTTGACAAAAAAAAAATTATTTGTATTTGTTTTAATATAAAATATTGAATCAATACACACTCATCAAAATTTTATTGATACATAAATGTGGGTCCCAAGTAGAATACAAGTATATGTAAGGGATAGCAGATCCATCCACTCAACCTACATGGGCGACTATCCATATGGGTGGACCACACTCACCACTCCTCCCCACCCCCCTCCCCACACGTGTCGCACTTCCCACTCACGTGTCTTAAAAGGTCAATAGTCCGTCCGTACTCTTCTTCTTCTTCTTCTTCTTTTTCTTCTTAAGCATACATAAAAACAGCGCAACAAACCCTTCTCTTTTTCCATGAACAACAAGACCAGGTGAACGAAGCCTATATAATTAATCGCGTATAAAAGTAATAAAAGTAAATTTAACTCAAATTAGAAGAAAAATATAACAACCTGAATCAAAGTAGCAACAATAACATGAGCACTTGCATGATTTCTCCCTTATTTTCTTTTCTGAGTTCCTCGCCTAATTTGGCAATTGTCAATGATTGGAAGGTTGGGCATGATGATGGGTGCCCATGAACTGCAACTCTCGTTTATCGTAGATTTCCAATGAAAATTCCCTCAACATCTGAGCCTTCTCCCTCGCCGCTGCGGCACTGCCGCTAGAACTAACGCTCGCAGCGATACTCGACTTCTTCGCCGCCACTTTCGGACCCACCGTGCTCGTACTCACCGCAGAGTTCGTAGTGCTACCTCTGTAACCTACCCCGGCCGCAGCCACAGGCCAAACCTCTGGAACACTCGCCGCCGTAAAGGACGATAACGGTCTCGTTGCCACGTTGAACACCGGCGTCACCGACGGAGCCAAGGCCCAAATCTGAGCCTGCTGATTCGACGACGGCCCCACAACTCTGCCCGCCGAAGCCGCCACCGCCGCCGGCTGCGGCGGAATCATCCAGAAGGCGTTTGCGGGGATCATCATGTTGGCGCTCCCGACGGCCCACACCGGAACCAAACCCTGCGGAACCGCGTGCTGAACCGGCGCCAAACCGGACGACTGCGAAACGGCGTCGCTCAAGTCAACAAACTCGCTGTTCGACGGCCGCTTCCGCTTCTGGGCGGCAGGGGCGGCGCTGTTCTCGTCAGTCGTCGTCGGGATTTTAAGGGTCCCTCCGACGGAGACGGCGATGGCGGGGACGGTGCCGGTTCCGGTGGCCTCGATGATGGCCTGCTCGGCGTGTTCGAGGAGCCACCGTACAGTCTCGCCGTCGGACTTGTGGCCGAGCTCCCGGGTCAGCTGGAAGATCCGGGCAGCGCAAGTTGCCGGTATTCGGATCCTGCGGCCGCGGCCCTCCACCTTAGTGTGGCGGTCCTTGGTGGAGGACCGCCTTGCGGAGTTGACGGGGAGGGGAACGAGGCCTTGCGGGGAAATCGATTTGTGGTCGGGTTCCGAATCCGTTGCTGGTTCCTCTTTCAATGGCAACGGTTGAAAAGCTGTTGTGGCGGTTGTTTGCGGTGGTGCAGGTGGGTCTCTGTCTTGGTCGGCGTCGCTGGTGGTGAGGTCAGTGGTTCCTCCGTCGTCATGTTGGTCCATCTCGTGCTCCTCTTCCTCTTCCTCTTCTTGATACGATGCCATGGTTGTTTTGAGGTAAATGCAATGTGTTTGGGTTCAGTACAGTGAAATTCGGGGGTGGAAGACAGGAGGAACTTGTGAGTGTCTGCTGGGTGGGTGGGGTGTGTGTGTACACACCTGACTGCAATCCAGCAAAGGGAATGAAAATGTAGCGTATAAATAATGCTGCGCGTAAAATTATATATATATATATATATATATATATATATATATCAAAAATGCTACATGTACACTGAATTTTATACACTCATACATACACTATTAATAATGTACAAATTTTATTCTCATGAATGCACAAACTTTATAAACTTATAAATGATATTCTCAATCATACTTAATTAAGTGCACAAACATTACAGGCATTAAAACACAAACTTTATGTATATAAGTATAGGGTGTATGTATGGTGTATATTTTTTAGTGTACGTGTAGCAGGACTCAATATATATATCTCTTTTTTTTCTTTTCCTTTTTTTCACGCGCACATACAAGTTTGGATACTAATATTTAGTTTTATATTTTTATTATTAAAGATATTTACATAATTTTATATATTAATTTACTACTTGTTTCATCCAAAAAAATAATTTCAATTTTGTTGATTCTATTTTTTTATGCAAATTATTTTTTAATGTTTAAAATAAGAAAATGTTAATTTTAAATTAGAAAAGACGTAGTGAGGTTTTTTTTTTTAGGTTGCCTGCCCGGTATCCAAGGCTTAACCTTGACTAATCCGGGTTGCGCACCTGGCTATGGCGGGTGAGTCTCCCAGCGGGGATAACTGCGTTCACAAGGTCTCGAACTCCGGACCTTGCTTAAGTGAAAGTAGTTTAGTCAAAAAAATTTCCTCCAAAATCAATGGTGAAAAAAAAACTCTACTTTTTAGTTAATATAAATTAATGGATAATTATCAACTACTGTTATGACACAAAATAAAAATTAGGATTTAAAGTAAGAATTAGAATTTAAATAATAGTTACAGAATACAGAGTTATTTTAGGAGCAATTATATATATATATTAGTTAACAATTAAGTTAGTTAATTAATTATATAAGGAGATGAATCTCATTGTAAATCATTGAAGAATTTAATTAATAAAATATTGTCTACAGTAGTTCAAGGATAGGAGTTTTGTAAGTTTTCCTCAAAAGTTTATTAGGTACTCATAAGTTAGATATCTCAATGTAGTGATTTTTTTTTCATTTCCTTTTTTATGAGTTTTACTGTTTATTTATTAATTATTTGTTGAAAAGAAAAAAGGTTTAACTCAAAGCATCCAATCCAAACATTATTTTGTCTATCAGTCAACCAAACACAATACCATCTACACCACTCATCCGACAAACTTCTTTAAAAATGAATGAACCAAATATTGATTGTTCATCTCATTCTATTACTAACTAGCCCAATATTCCACTTTCCACTAATCAATTTAGTGCATGTTTAGAAATAGTAATGTTCATTCCATCTGAAACTGAATATGATGCAACGCATCAATTCGCATACAATGTAGTCTCGGGCTAAATCTAGCATTGTCAAACCCAAAACTTATGAAGCTGACTCTAACCCGCCCTAGATCTCATTAATTTTGATCCACAAATTGTGAAGCAAATTTTGCAAAGTCCACGTTGGTTCATGGCTATGCAAGAGGATTGTATGATGATGTACGAAGCCCAACTTGTAGAAAAAGAACTCCAACGCTTTGAATCTTCTAAGGCATTTGGCCTAGTGATAAGCTTTCCACTGTCAGATTGATGATCACAGTAGCATTGTCCAAGGGATGGCAAATTAGGCAATATGATTTTAACGATGCTTTTCTAATCGAGGACTTGAGTGATGAGGGTTCAATGAATCAATTAGAGGGCTTTCAAACAAGCTCCTTGATCCTTGTTTGACAAACTTAGTCGCATCCTTCATAATTTTGGTTTTAATGTCACTAAATATGATTCCTCAACTTTCAAGTCCAAGTTCAAAACGCTTTCCAAGGCACTTTAGAGCTTGCAGGGTATGTAAGGGGGAGCTCATCAATAGAATATGTTGAAATAATTTCTTGTTATCGTTATAACCAAATATGCAAGGGCCCAAGTTGGAACCCTTTTACTTAGACCTCAATGGATTGCTAACACACATCGGCCCAAGGCATAGTAAGATCGGACCAATTAAAGAGTCCACTCGGGCCGGTCACGGGTAAAAATAACAACCAACCTGAACAAATTGACTAAGTTGTAGCATATTACCCGCTGAAGGATTACAACTGTAGGGTAACTACTTTGAGATAAAGGAGGTGGACACTCTGAGATATGAGGGATGATCACTCCCAACCTATCTGATCCTATCTTTAAAATTAATCTATAAAAGCACATGACCGTCGGTCACTCAGGTATTACTTTTTCAATATCAAGAATACTAATCTAAAGCTTGTGCTTACTAGAGTGTAAGAGTGCCATTGTAGATACACCCACCCGTTGTCAACCACCAAGCAAGGGTCGAAGGTTGAACATCACCCACTAAGCACGGGCTAGAGATTGAATATCAACAAGGGTTGAACATTGGAGCTTCCATCGAGTACCTCCCTATTCATCCATCACGTTCAGGTAATCTCACTTCTTGTTGGATTATCTCAGAACATTGGTGTCGTCTATGGCGACCCTTGATACTGTCTAATAAGGGTGAAACTACCATCTCTTCAGGTGCTTAGATGGAACCGAACAACACCACTGCGAATCCCCCCAACAACCATACTAACAAGGATGCCCTAATATGGGGGTGGGAACCAGTAGCAACAACAAGCCCACGAAGCTAATCCTCAGGACAGACAGCCTGCATCCCTGACTAGAGAGAATGAAGTAGAGCATCAAGACCCCAATGGCTGACATGTCCCATCTCGGTTAGTCATACCAAACTGCCAAAACGAGGAAAACCCCAAGACGTCATCCTCGGCCTCTGAGATCTTATTGATCGATAGGAGCAACGTCTTAAAGCCCTTGAGAAGATAGACAAGCCCATAAGAAAGGATCGAAGGGAGAAGATTGAGGAATGCTTAGACCACCATAGGTCACTAGTACGGGAAAGGTTTCCAACCCTACTACGTCACAAGAATATGGAGAAATATCCATCCCTAGCTCTGTGATGAAGGAGATCCCCTAGGATTCATTCTCCGGAGCATTGACACTGAAGCCCTCTCCGACGATATTCTCCAGCTCTGATTTGGCACTCCTAAAGGCCCAAGTTGACAAAAACGGCCCAGCCAATGCAAGGACTCTCCTAGGAGGTTTGGCACCTTGAATTTCAAGGGATCTACTTATTCAAATCCATCTCGAGGCCCCGAGAGGACACTCACTAAATGGAGAGGCCATTGTGAAGGATATCTCTTTCTCTAACAAAATTTTCTACATCAATTCATCAAAGAAATTCATGCTCCCAGAAACTATCAAAGCCTATAACAGAACTACAAATTCATAAGAACATCTCATGACATTTAATTTTAAGACCTGACTGATGCAAGCTCCCAATGTTGTGCTCTGCAGGGCGTTTCCACTCACACTTACCGGCTGGTCGAGAAGGGGTTGTTCTTCTTACCGAAGAAGTCAATAACCAACTTTGAGTACCTGTCTGAAATATTTTTGTTCCAATTCATAACAAGCATGCGAAAGCC
This sequence comes from Nissolia schottii, assembly GCA_003254905.1. NCBI lineage: Eukaryota > Viridiplantae > Streptophyta > Magnoliopsida > Fabales > Fabaceae > Nissolia > Nissolia schottii. The sequence goes on along the minus strand of QANU01087130.1, from coordinate 320,379 downwards.
CAAAATGGCTCTTGGCCTCTTAGCCGTCAACCAATGGGACAATAAGCTGCTACAAAGTTTCCTAGAACGTTTCAACAAAGAAGAAAACCTCGTAACATGCATCACCAACGAGCAAAGACTAATGGTGCTATGCTATGGAGTCCGTCTAGGGACTCCTTTCTCTGACGAATTCCTTGAAGGAGAGCCATAGACGCTCAAGGGTTTCAATCGAAGGGTAGAGGAACATATCAACATGGAGGAAGGAAGAACAACCCTACATAGGAAGGACACCAAAACCTTTGATATACCAAACTAGGAGCAACCTAAGAAGGAAGACCAACCTTCAAACTCGGGCAAGTTTCAAAACTAGACTGAGCTGATGGCAACCCCGTCACGGATCCTGAAAGAAATACACAACACTAACCTCGTAAATCCCCCCAAACCTTTGAGGAATAAGCCTAGAGGAAAGAACTTCCCTTACTGTGACTTTCGCCAAGACTGTTTCCACAAAACGAACAATTGTATTAACCTCAGGGAGGACATAGAAGCACTCATCTAAGAAGGGAATGACTTCATGACACAATACGTGAAGGTTAAGAGGAAGAAGCCTAGTCGAAAAAGGCAAAGGTTCCTTGACTTCGAAATGGAAAAACGAAATCTTAGAGGAAAAAGAAGTGAAGAAACTGGCTCCTCAAATAACGATGATAGTGAGGGCGATAAGGCCCTCAGAACAGTCAATACCATCTCGGGTGAGTTCGCTAGTGGTGGAAAGTCTAAAGCTACAGGGAAGAAGCACCTCAAGGAGGTAATGCATATATCCTCCAGAGATCATGCCCCAAGAAGGATGCCTCTGATACCTTAAATCAGTTTCATTGATGAGGATGGCGAAATAATAGCACTCGACCTGATGACGCGATAGTCATCATGGTCAATGCAAAAGTGAAGAGAGCTCTCATCGACTAAGGGAGCTTAGCGGACATCCTATTCCTCGATACTTTTACTAAACTGGGTTTAGACTCTTTTGATTTGAAAACCCACAAGTTAGAACTTATCAGCTTCACAGGAGAAAGAATATACCTAAATGAGTATACTATGCTGCATGTTACCTTTGGTACCAGACCAAACAACCAAACAGATATGGTCGGCTTCCTAGTGGTCAATAGGTCGTTAGCGTACAATGCTATAATCAGTCGAAAACACTCAACAAGCTAGGAGTTATGGTGTCTACACTACACCTAGACATGAAGTTCCCCTAAGGGAAAGAAGAGGTCATTACAGTCAAAGCTAGCCAACTCTTGTCAAGAAGATGCTACCATGGGAGTTTGGAAGTGGGGCACAAGAAGAAAGCTATAAAAAGGGAACTCCAAAACTATGTCCAAGGTCATGGTTATAGACCTCGGCATCCAAGATCGCTCAACATCCGAGAAGGGAAAGCTAGCCCCTAACTGAGACGGTACTGATCAAGTGGAAGAGGCTCTAGGAAAAGGATCATGTAAGCTAAATACCATGACATGCTCGAAGACCCCGTACACTTGGAATGTAGTCAACCTCTGCAAGTTCTATATTTGATCCCCAAATGTAAACTCGAAGGAAGGGTACTCTCTCCTGACCTCAGGGTTTGTCCCCAAGGAGGTTTACCTAAGGGGGTTTTAATGAGGTCAGATCTCTAACTAATACACAACCCGACTTATCAATAAGTGAAATTTCAATTTTATTAAATTGTTGTCATTCTACACTAGTATGCAAGAAAATAATCTGGGCATAGCTCCGTGAATAAAAGTCTGATGATCAAATAAAAGGAACCTCCTGCGAGTTAATCACTCTGGTTTGGGGTCAATAAAAAGGAACCTTCCACAAGTTAAAAAACTTTGATTCGGTGTCAAACAAAAGGAACTTCCCAAAGTTAACTACTTGGGTCAATAAAAAGGAACCTCCCACAAGTTAATCACTCTGGTCGGTCAACTAAAATGAACCTCCCCCAAACTTGGTGGTCCGAGGTCACAAGTCTGCAAACAACAAAATTTAATTGAAAAATCTCAAAATTAAGCTTGGACACAAGCTCGACTCAGGGACACAATGGCCAGGTGTCAGAGGAAAAGAACTCAACAATTGGCACCTACTAAGCGGTGCGCAATCAACCAATCAGGGAAGCTCAACTTCCCGAGGCCCAACCCTCGACCTCATGAGGACCAACCTTCTAGAGAGGAACCAAATATACGAGGGCCATATTTCACAATAGTGCACTAGTAACTTTTTCCGTGCCGCACTTCCTATGTCTAATCTCACCCATCATTAGCATTGCCATGAATTTACAGAGGGATGTGGAGGTTCCTCCATGACATCCTTTCCATGGCTCTTTGCTCGCACTGTCAAACGGTACAAGACTCAGTGGATCATGCGATGATTTTCGGATGTTAAATGGGGTGTAGGTGCCGTTTTCTGTGACTTTCAATGGGACCTGTGCTTCCAACGGCTGATGGTGGTGATGGATAACCAGGAGTACTTGGCTCGAGCGTTACAGTTCTTCTTTTTCTGCCATTGTTTATGATTGCAATCTTATTGCCCTTGATTTTATTGCTTGTAATTTTATTTTAGCCATATTAGAAGGGATCGACACATGGTTGCACATGCATTGGCATATATAGCTTGCTTGCAATTCTGATGATTTTGTTCGGGTAGAGCGAGGATGCACCTCAATGTCTTGCCATACAAATATATTAGTTTTTTATGACATTCTATATGCTATATCAGTTGCATTCCATCACGTGCGTACACTTGCTCATTTCATCACAAACACATTCTATAATGAGCCCGATACCTAATATTACCTGTAAGCATCTTTAAAGTATCTGTTAAATTGATAACTTTCAGTCTTTTCCGCTACTAACACATTCAAAAATATAATTGCCATAAAAAAAATAAAAAAAATGATGTAAAATTGGATCTTAATTGAAATAAACCTCGTTCTATGACAAGGGATAAAAATTGAACAAACACGTATGGACCGTTAAATGCACAAGTGCACTTGATGCAGTTGGTTTTCCAACTGAATACGATCCTTTTTCCTTCCAGAATTATTTAGATTCCAAACTAACTACATCTTTAGAAATTTGAACAGACAACATTGGACCCTACGCAATTCATTTGTTTTCCCTTACAAAACTAATGCAAACAAGAACACCCTTCTAAATCCTAAGCAAAGTTGACTTCCGATCTTTGCAGGCATTACGCATTGTCTATGCGACTATGTTGACATCAGTGACCGTTGGCAACAACACCGTTTTTGGCAGGAGTCGAACCGCTTTTACTAGGTTTCTTTTCATAGAATCTCCGATAGAGGGAGTCTACTTCAGTGAGATAGTATGTGCCAGGAGATAAAAGGCTAGTATCCTTGCTTGTTACAAAATCTTTGGCACCGTACCTATGTTCCATTAGCTTCATGGTTTCAACGAACTTCTCCGGAGGAAACTGCATAAAAAAGTGTACTCATCAGAAGCCTATTCAACTGAACTTCCCACAAAAAGGATTTTGTTTTCAGCATATCTTATTGAACATTAAAATGAGCCAAAAGGAAGGAAATTTCAATCATTTACACGTTAACCTTTTGTAAGTACTAATTCTCAAGTCATTTAAAGATATATAAATCTACCAAGTCATTACAATTTCTGAAGGCACAGCTAAAATGGAGGGAGGAAAAAGCAAACAATAAGAAAGCCTTCTTTCACTAGGAAGAAGTTTTGTAAAATCGAATATGTATCTCCATGCACTTAGAAACTTGCCAGTTGGATTTCATTTTTAAAATGCTATCTTAATGGCCAAAATAATGATGCATTCTTATGTTGCTGGTGCATGCATATACATTCAAAGCAAATATATGAGAGCATACGTAGAGTTAATTTCATTCTTGAAAAGACTTTAGAAATCAATACCTCATGCCTTGACTTCAGCTTCTCAGCAACATCCATCACTTTAGCGATGTTTGACAAGCTAAATGGAGATTGACCTTCACTTAGTTGCAAAGAAAACATTGTGGCTGTTAAGCCACTTCCATACGAGAATAGTATCACCCTGTTACCAGCCTGAAAATTTTGAAATGCACTCTTTATCAGAAAGCATGAACCTCTCATTAGAGGAATATTGGACTTAGTTAATGTTTAGAACATTCACCAATGAGCTATGTTTGTTGTGAATAAGCGAAATAAAGGCTGCATAGAGAGATGCCGTGTACATGTTGCCAACTTGTTTTGGTATCAAAGTGCCTGGTTGCACCTTTGCATCATATAGAGGCCTTGCAACTTGCTGGGATGCCTGTAATGTAAAATACTGCACATCAGTTTCAAATTATCCATCTTCATAGAATTATAGAAATGAGAAATCGCACTTTTGCTCTGTAGTCAAATGGTAAAATTCCAAAAAAAAATAAGTAAATAAAAGAAAAATGAGTTAGGGATTGACACCCTCAGACCTTTTCTAGATCCCGACTTTGATAGCTCTCATCACCGGATAATTTTGCAAAAGGTCCCAGCTTTTCTTTAGCAGCCTCATCCACGAAGCTGTAATCATATTAAACTTTTAAAAACCAATATATGAAACACTTAGAGAAAAACAAGTTTGCAAGGGATGGAAAAATGAAGTAACCTGGGATTCTTCAAGAAGTCGTCGAATACCAAACGAGCAAAACTTTTCTGTACAAGCTGCAGTAACTCAAAAGTATAAAGAGAGATGTATAAAAACAGACAGAATAAAGAAATACAAACAAAGATATCAATTAAGGTGGATATAAACATGAATGAGATATAAAAGATAAAACATGTAAATGCAACATTCTTAAGTGTCATACGGAGTCTATTAAATATGAGATCCTTGTAGCCCAAATTACCTTGTTATAAGGAGAGTGAAATACAAAGTATTCAGCTTCAGAAATAGAAAATGGTTTTCCGTGGAGTTTCTCATATCTGCAAACAAAACGGAACAATAGAGTAAGGAACTTGGTTGAATATACAAACCAAATTTCATAAGAATTATATAACCAGTAGAAGCTTACTTGTGACTGAGCTGGTTATAGCAAGAATCGAGAGCCATAAGGTAGCAGGTTTGAGAAAGCTTCCCATCAACAACCTATAACACATAAATTATGTGGATTTATAGTACTTAGCAACCTAAACTGCTGTAAGTGGATATCAAATCAAAGTACAAAAGTAAAGAATGGACTAAGAGTCAAAAGCTATCCCTCATAGCATATTCTACGACCAAAAGCAAATTGAAAGGATTGCCTTAATCATATAATTCCATAGCTTACCGGATATTCACTGGCAAGATTAGGCTTGTAAAAATCATAGGCATGGGACATATGACTTGCCCTCAACTTGCTTTCAAAAGCAATGGGAGCATCAGGACCAATTAGCAGGGCAATAGCAGCAGCTCCGCCAGTAGGCCTAGCAGGTCCTTCAGCATACACCTGATAAATGAACTCATCAATTAGGCATGTTTAAGTCTAACTGCAGTCAAACTGATTAAGGATATGCATCTTTGAGTTCATAAGTGCAGTTGTTCTCAGGCTTGCACATTTAAAAGGGACTGCAAAAAAAATGTTTACTGTTACTAATTATAGTCCAAAGGTATGAATATGGAAATGATCTTACAGCACTGTCAGTGCAGACAACAAGTCCATAGCGTCCATCCCATGAGCAGCTCTCCACCCAATTGACACAATTGAACAAAGCAGCAGTTCCTCCATAGCATGCATTAGTTGAATCGACACCCTCAATATCAGTATTTCCATATTTCTGCTTGTTTCAGACAGATAAAGAGTACTGTATTAGAAAGCTTCAAAAATAGATGATTTCATCAAGAGAATCGCAATATTACAGACCCTACTACCCATGTATTTATTAAAAATACAGACATACTTAATACTTATTCTATCCGAGACTGTGGAATATTACTTAATGACATCACAGTGAAAAAGGCTAGTATCTGATCTGGGTATAGAATCAAGATAACAAGATTCCAGCTAGAAGTTATAAGCCACTTAGCCGTGTTCTCTGTTTAATATACCCAAGACTGACTACTCAAGAGCCTCCATGCCAACAGTAAATACTTGGAACTAAGGTTTAATCATTGCCTAAGGATAATTAGAAAAATCAGCTGAGTTTTCTAAAATATCATAATATGATTATGGAAGAAAGCCAATCTCCTTGACAAAGAAAAAATATATATCCATGTAGTTTGATGCTGAAATGATACCTCAAAGATCTGCATGAGGAATGTCTTGATGGATTTGCTTTTGTCTATCACAGTCTCGCTGCCTACTTCCAGGCGACCAATTTGTTTGGGATCAATCCCATACTTCTCGAGAAGGGAAGTAACTACTGTCAAGCTGGAGAAGAAAGAGTTCAAGAGATGAGAGTAGGAAAGATGATCAGTACAAATGTTGTAGATAGCATATAAGTTCTACTGAACAGAAAAAATTTGAAAGAAGCATACAGAGTGAAAAATCAGAATGAAAGACTCCTGAAGGCTAAAAAACACAATAACCAGAAAGCGGCTCATTTGTTGTGTATAATGCAATAAACTCAACTCATTGACATGGCCAAAATAATGGTTTTAAATTGTGTGGTCCAATGGTCCACAATGTGGGCGCAATATTATTGTTGTGAGAGTCTTCACATGTAATTGCAGCTGCATCAGCAGTACTTTCTTGCAATCTTTCGCAATTGCAAAATTTGCAAGGCAATCAGAATTTAACGATTTACTCTATATGACATCAAGATGAGTTAAGTTGTTCCGTTCTTCCTGAAAGCATTTGGCGTAGCTGAATCTTCATCACGGGTGGTATTTACCAGACCACTAATTTTCATGTTCCATAATGGACTAATGCAAACCATTATGTAGTAAACGTTATTTCAGCATTTAAAAAACTTTATGATGAACGAAATCCTAAGCAATATATAATAAAATAAACATAACTCAGAAGCATGTATAACAACAACACGCAATGACAAGTCCGAAGATAATAATGGTATATACTGCTACCCAAATATAATAACAGAGACTATCAAATCCAAAGCAGAAATTACCTCATTGATATGACATCTTCAACTTCTGAACAGAACGCCATGCAATCTTGTCCAAGTCCAATAGTATATTTCCCTTTACTGGCACCATCATGAGCCTCCAGGGCTTCCTGCAAGTTTGCATAAGTGAAGAAATTTAATACTTAACTTTAACAAAAACAAAAAAGAAGATCAAAGTATGATACATCTAATACTGTATTGTTGTTTTCGGTTGAATAAAAAACAACCTAATTCTATATTGTCGTATCCAATTATGAGACGTCTAATTTTATATTGTCACATCAAATTATGACACACACTACAGAAATAGTTACAAACTTTCCAATCCACAGGCTCAAATTTGACAGCCAACCAGTGGATTACAGTTTAAAACTTTAACGTACAGTCGTACAGTGTATTTGCAGGCATCAAATTTAATCACATAGATTAATGGCGTGAAATATATTGCTTAGGATTTATCGAAGAACAATGGTATAATCCACAAGAATAGATCCTGTGCTTTCTATTTGCTCCTCCTTTTGGTAAACGGAGACACCGTACAAGTCTTGATTATACAATTTATTGATTAAAGAGAAATGTTGATGGTAGTTATTGTTTGTGAACATTGAGCCAACTCAAATCTTATCTACGCATTAGATAAGATTTATTTGAGATATGGTCTTGTAAATAATACATACATACCCATCTCACAACTCTTATTAGAAGGGGATCCCATGATTTTCCCACAGAAGGAAACTTGGAATCCTGTTTATGATTATGGCCTAGTCCCTTTCAATTGCCAAACTATTTCACAAAAAAAATTAAATTGAAAAAAAAAA
>QANU01087130.1:284513-309402 GCA_003254905.1 Nissolia schottii | reverse complement strand
TTTTTTTTTTTTGGTGTTTCTATCAACTTGGCCTTCTTCTTCATCCGACCACACCATTTTTGACCCACCTTCATCCTCCATCGCAGCGACACTCCTCTAGATTCTATACACGTGTGCCTCGTTAAAAACTCCACTAGAAAAACCTAAAGGGAAAAAAAATCCAATGGAGAAAAGAGTACATAAACGAGCATAGAAATGAGGGAGAAGTTATGCTATGGCCAGAGAAAAAACACGAGAGCAAATCTCCTGATAATAAGAACTCAACTACTAAAAGGCCATTAGAGATGGCTACCTAGGAAATGCCAGCAAAGGCACCCCTAAACTCAACACGAAGGAGTTCTTCTTACTAGAGATCACGACTATGCGAAACCTTTAAGCCCTAGCAAAGCACAATGATCTAATTAAATTCTATTTTAGAAAAAAAAACTAATAATTAATTTCTATTTTAGAAAAAAAAAACTATGGTAACTTTTTAACCATTAACTATAAATCATACTCCATGCATTGTAGTTCTCAAATTTAAAAATGAGTTTAATTACTATCGACTGATAGTGTAAAGTTTTTTATACTGTCATCCAATCAAATTATTTTATATGCATGACATTTTAAGTAGAGAAAGAAAGAGTCAATTGTGTTTTACTTATGTGACAAAAAAATGGATTTAGTACCTCATAAATTGTTTATTTTGTTTTTGAACCTTATTGTCAGTATAACACATTAATTAACTGTTAACACGACAATTAACTTAAACATATGACAATTAACGTGTGACTTGCACATGCCACATTTATCACACTCATAACCCATCCAAGACTCGGCCCAAGCACCCAAACCACCCAACCTATTTACTAAACAAAAAGTAAAACCTAATTTTCCAAAATTCCTAAGGGTGTGTTTATAAGTTGGGTTTAGGAGGAGAAGGAAAGGTTTTGGGAACTTAACCATGATTTTTATCTAAATCGTCTCTCTCACTTCATCTCCTCTCTATGTCGAGGCTCATCGCTCTCGCACATTAGAAACAACGACCAAACTCTTTTCTATTGAGCTTCATCTCCTCTCTGTCACTCAATTCACAAGGCTCTTCTCCTCTCTCTCAAGCTCTTCTCCCACATTATATATTATTTTACATTATATAACTTCAATTATTTAATTATAATTGATTTAATTTTTCATATTTTAATTTAATGATCTAACTATTGTATTTTCTCTGTTTTATATTTTTCATTTTTAAAAAATTTAAAATTATTTCTCTATTAAAAATATTAAGAAGTATTAATATTTTAAAAAATCATACCTGCATCTTTTATTATTTCAACAGTAAGAAGTGAAAATTTAGAAAAATGAATTATTAACAATATATATATATAATCGCATATTTGATATATTCTTAGCTCTTGTATACTATAAAATAAAATAAACAAAAGTAAATGGAAAGGTGTTGTAATGAATGAATCTGGTATTCCATTGCATATTTGCACGGTTGGAAAGGCAGTCATGCAATTATGTCCCCACCCAAGCTCCCAAAAATGCCCCCATATTAATTAAAGGTAAGGGAAAAGTCCGTTACATTTGAGTATTAGCTAGTCACATTTGAACACTCTCTAGTCTGTAGGATTTACTTATTGAGGGGCATTTTTCTATGGTCAACGATTTAGTACCATTGATCCAGTGCATCTTGCGCTATCCATCTTAAGCAGAGGCAATAGGACAGTTGTTTTTAAGAGATGGGATATGCAAAGATCAAATTCTTGATGCCTATCGGAAAAAAAAAATTTCTAGATCCTTTGATTTATAGAAATTTTGATATTGTTTTTAAAATTAAGTGAGTTTAACTCAATATAAAAAATTATTTAAGTTATATATTTAAGTAATGTGAAACTTAAACACATTCATCATATTTAAAATTGGATGTTTGAAGCATAGAGTTTGTAAAATTATATTTTTATGAGCAGGCCAACAATCAACATAAATAAGTTTTAATATCTCTTAAGAATTGCATAATTTTATATCTTAAAATTGTATATCTTAACAAATAGTTCCTTATGTTCCATGCTTCCCTTATATTATTTATTTATGGCTTGCTAAAACAGCGGAACCCTGTAATAATAAACGCTTAATAACTTGCATTTTTCTTTGGAATATAACAACTATACACACAAGACATAAAGCATGATTGGCGAAGCACAAATAACCTTTACACTTTGGCTTTTGCATCATGCTAGCTTTCTGTGTTAAAATAAAAATTAAGTATATCATCTTTTTAAAAGTAAATAGAACATCGTGTAACGGTGAAAAGCTGGAAGCGTCCCCTGTAGTGTGATTTTGATTGATTGGAGTATTTTGTTTGACGATTCAATTTATTTACTTTTATGAATGTTCTTTCATTTTAAATAAAATATTAAATTAGTTTTAAAGTTGGTAACATTAATCAAATTTGTTTTTATAATTTTAAGTTAATCAAATTTGTCTTTATTAAAATTACTAAGACATATTTAATTAATGGTGTAAACTTAAGAGACTAATTTGATGATTTATTTTTTATTTTTATATTAATTATAAAAATATTAAGTGTCATTTATAAAAGTGAGTAAATTAATAATTATTTTTGTTTTTGTTTTTCTTCCTTTGGTTTCATAAAGTCTTGGATGGATATTTGAGATGGACCGTTTGTGAAGGATACATTATGATAGCATCATTGATATTACGCAGTTCGCAGCAGCAGATTGTAGGTTCCCTTTGCTTTCGGGGCTGAGCAAGCTTAGGATAAGGATTGCATTGAATTAGCACCTAACCGATGTTTAGCAGTGAGTGACAAACCAGTTCAACTGCTCAAGTCCCCGTCTCAAATCATCTCACCTATTCGCCTAAATAAACAGCCCAACAAAATCAATAAATAAGAGTAAATTAAAATGCTTTTATATACCCCAAAAGATTGATGTAACACAACTTAGTTTGTAACAACCGAAAATCGATCGTTATCGACACGTAAGATATTAGTTTTTTTATGAAAGCTTCTTAGAAACGTTTTTTAGAAAAACATGCATTTTAATTTCAATTAATTTTTTAAAAAAATAAACGTTCTTTTTTGAATTAACATAAACTCGTTACAATAAATATAAAATGTACATGTAAAATACGCGATCAATCTGAAGATCATGCCTGTATACAATTGGAGCACTCTAGACATTGACTTGATTACAGAATAAAATAAAGTCTTACAAATCCTATGGATAGTTTCATCTCAAGGTGACTGTTGACTCAAGAATCCTGACATTGTTGTAACTAACTATGATCTCCACGCACTGCTGCTTTTATATTCTAACCTGCAACTGAAGGTCATGTCTGTATATAATTGGAGCACTCTAGACACTGACTTGATTACAAAATAAAATAAAGTCTAACAAATCATATGGATAGTTTCACCTCAATGTGACTTTTGACTCAAGAATCTTGACATCGCTGTAATTGACCATGATCTTCACGCACTACTACTTTTATATTCTAACCTGAAACTAAAGGGGGGAGGTTGAGGGGTGAGAACTCTATGGAGAGCCTCAGTGGGAGAGCGATCACCCACAACACCCACGAGACGTTTCAAAACATGGACATATGTAACACACTAATTAGTTAATTACGCTTAAGTTGTAATTAATGCTCACTAGTTGTCATGTTTTATAGCCTTATCTTACTTTTAGACTTATTTTATTAAATACTTATCAGGGAAATATGAGAAAATTTTGAACTTCAGCCAAAATAATTTTCAAAAGATGTGAGCCATACACTGCGGAACATTGATAAGAGATAAGTTATGTGAAAGAATAAGGGTACATAATGACATACGGGCATATACCATGACATACATAGGTATATAACTAAATAACCTCATATATTAATTGTCATAAGTTCAACACCTCACAAGAATACAACTTAACATCCCAAAAGAAATAAAACGATAGCGTAGCAAATCATGTAAGAACAAATTACACAGCAAAAGAAGAACCACTACATCAAACTAAACAAAATATGTGGCAAAGATCGTCAAAATAGTGCTCCACAACTATCTTTGGACTTGTGGGACGATCGCTCAAAATGACGACTCCTGGATGATCCAAGCTAGCTAGTAAAGTGACCAGATCCAAGGTCACCATGTACCTTGTACTCTTTATTGGAACGTAGAACCAAATGTGGATGAGGATCAAAAAAAAGTTTCCTCAGTGGGTTCCTATGTACTGACTAAGTGTCACTGCATTGGGTTCTGTCATTCGGGTCATCTTTAACTGATCATGCATATAAGGTTCAATTATTATCTTGACTTAGTCCCAAATAGTTACAGGTTAATCCTAGTCTTTCTTTTAACCTAACATTTATCAATGTAATAAGGCATAACAGTCAATAAACATAATGATGAAACTTGAAACATTTGTAGATGCATTATGCTATGACATTCTTCTAATTGTTTATCCTTTACATTATTTTCCTTTAGTACACCTAGGGGATTGGTTACCACCATGGGGCATACAACTTCATTTTCTATTTAGAGTTGAGCTCAATCCGTGGTAGCAAACCACATAAGTTACCTGCTTATGTCAATAACCAATGTTTTACGTCGGCCGAAGTGGCTAGCTAATTGCGCTAGACCAAGGAGTTTCTTTATCTTTTTTTCTTTTAGTACACCTTGAATCTTTGGTGCACAACCTCTAAATAAAACAAGGTTAGTCGAGGTGACCAGCTAACTACACTAGACCAAAGGACACGCTTCATGAAGGAACCCTATTATGAATGGATCCTAGTTACTATAAGTGTGTTATATTAAAAGTCTTATGGATAATTCCTCTTAAGAGGGCTTAGATTATCGTTGATATACTTACATCTTATGGTCTCATACACACTTATAAAAGAATGACGGTATGTGTGTATTGATATATGTTTGTCTATGTTTATACATATATATGTATGATTATGAACATAAAAGAATGCATGCTACGATATAATAACATCATCATCAATTCAGGGCATGGCATTGCATAATCACACTTATGATGATGGGCATTAACATGGATATATCATATGAGAAAATCAATTATAGCATAGTCAAGCATAATGATAGCACATGTAAACATATCCGCGATAAACACAAACACAATACCAAGTATCAATTAATGAGCATAACTTGAACCATACTGTTTCACATGAAATAATTTCGGAGAATTACTTGGCGCAAATACAAAAGATTATTTTAAAATGAGACATGCGATTACGACGTTCTAGGTAAAGAGAAGGGCATGAATTTGCAATTAAGAGAAGTTGAGAAGTGAAATTCAAATAACTTTATTGATGATCACCGGACGATGATTTTTAATTACAATCTGCTTGCATAAAGCAAAGGATTAAAGTGCAAGTAGCAGAAAGAGAGAAAGAAGAGAAAGCTACGGCTACGAACTACTCATATGAAAGTAGGAAATAAATGCAGAAAAGATAAAAGAGAGGTGATTCACATCGGTGTTTCCGAGCACTGCTGATTGCCGACCAGGGACTTACGTGAGTGTTTGGAAAATCAATGAACCACCTCAAGTTTGTCCTAGGAGCCCTCTATTTATAGAATTGTAGGGCTCTTAATAGTTTTCCCCCACTTGCGATGGTTACCATTCGACCCAACGTGGCCCGCAAAATCTGGGCCGGTTATGCATGCTTGTATGACACATACATGTAGCAGTTTACTTGTCACGTCCCTTAACATGCATGTCATATCTCTGAAGGTGGGCAGTTACTATCCTTCATATGCCACGTCAGATAGGAGGTTATATTTGTATTCAGAATTGTTAATCATTCCCTCCCAAAAGACTATATTTTCAATTGTATCACATTTTTCGCTAAGTCTTAGATTATGTCGCAATGCTTATCCTGTATAAAACCATTCTTGTCTTAGTGCGATCATCATTACTTTAGATGACTTCTTACCTTAGCGACAAGCTAGTTCTATCTCCGTATCTGTTACTCGCCAAATAATCGACATCCTTCCGTGACTTTAACTAGTGACTTCCACACGAGTCGCCCATGGTTTTGATTTCTGTTGCCAACCAATTGTTGTCACGTATATTCTTTTATCGCGGTCGATTTTTTAGAGATCTTGGTGATCTTCCTGTCGCCAATACTAGTGGTATTCGCGTCGCCAAAGTTCTTTTTCGACACTTACTCTTAGTAAAATTTACTTCCATACCTTTTGATTGTGTTGCAGATTTTGGCTACCCTAACACATACTTATATTGCTTCCATGATAAATTTCTTCTAAGTTTATTATAGGGTTTTATGGCCACCAATCTGGCCTTAAGTTTATTTCGTTGGGTTTATGGAATCTCGTCTTAAACCTAAACCCGAAAAATCACAGACCAACGTGCACGAGAGCCATAGACACTTTTAAGAGTTAGACATACTTATATAGGGTTCAAGAAAACCCAAACCTAGTCACTTGGACCATGGTGGCCGAAACCACTCTTAAGAGTATATTGGTCAATCACCACTTGGTATGTCCTAAGCTCATATTATAGCTTATACTAGGAACCAACCATGGATCATGAGGGCCGAATGTGAATGGGAGGTAACATAAGTTTATCACCTCTTGACTTGTCCTAATTTCAATACTCGTAATTATTGATTAATTTACACAATTAATTTGTTATCATGGGATCGACAACTCAAGTGTATTATACTCGGTTTATTACTTATACGACTCGATATACTTGTCGTAAAAAATTCGTTTCACAGATTTTACTAAATTTAAGGATAATCTCAAGGATATACATTTAAAAATAAACATAAATAAAATTAATTATTATTCTATCAAGCATGAGCCAATTTTTTCTACACTCTTTACTCATTTGGGTGTGTTAATAAAGCTAATTACCTATAAAAATAAAAGTTACATTTGACTGAAAATCAAAATATGACATCACTTTAATTATTTTTTTAAAAAAAAACTATTCGATTCTTCCTTTTGTAAATAAATCACGCACAAATTTATTATTAGACTCATAAAGGGGTTTTCTTTTTAAGTATTTCAACTTTTATTTTCTAAAAATTATGAGCATCACTTACTTATTTAAAGATTTTAAAATAAATTATAAATTATAGACATTCTTAATCTTTAGTTACCATTAACTTTAAATGTTTTTTCAAATTAACTTTTATAGATGATTTTAAGCATTCTTTATAGTAATTTATGATGGGTTCGTTTCACATTATTTAATAAAATAAATTGTCTTTTAACTTAAAAAAATATTTTATATTTTTGTATAATTAAAAAAATTAATATTTCATAAAAAAAATCAACTTTTCATTAAAAATTAAAGAAAATAAAATTGCAAAAAACATATTTTAATGTTTTTTAGTTTTATAGAAAAATAATTTGTAATCACTTCTTTATATCTCAAACATCACCCTAGTGTAAAAGAAATTGAGTGACAGGATATAAGTATTTTATTTCATAGCAGTACAATAACGAATGTCCTAATTAGGTTGCTCATATGCCTCGTGCTTCACATGCTAATATAAAAACACACATAGATACCATTTTGGGGGAACCAGCCTTTTTTGATCGGAGTTTGGTCACATCTAAGGTCTTTTGTGGACCATCGTAATAAATGATTATTTTTTACTCCCTCACTTTCCACGCTCTCCACGAGAAGACACATGATTCACCTTTGGCGTCCGTGATATAAAATGTAAAAAAAATATTTCTTCAACTTATAAAAATAAATATGTATATATTTTATCACTTTTTTATAATATATTATGAGACTTATTTTATAAAAAGTAAACTCAATAATGTGTTATGAGAATAGTAATATAGTGTAAACATATTTTTATATGTTCAAATAATAAAATTGTAGAATTTAATTCTCGTATTGTAAATGTAATATATTTTCCTAATGATTATCTATGCATGTATATGCCAGAGTTCTTAATCTGCTTTTTTTAAAAAATTATACTCTATAAACGTTCTAGCCTCAGAACATATTCTAATTTTAGTGAGATGATAGTATCATGTCCATTTAAATTTTTGTGTTCCAAGAAAATATACTACCAAAACATGATTAATTGGAGAATTAAGGAACTCAAACACCTTTTTTTTTTAAAGAAAAAGAGCACTAACCTTCCATAGAAGAAGAAAAGCAATAGAATCATTACAAAGTCCGCAAAAGAGAGTAACTTACACCATTTCTACTCAAAAAAAACCTTCTACAAAAACTTGTATATAACTTATACCAAAAAACCAGCAAGGAAGTGTTAAGGAAATATGCTATCAAAACATGGTTAATTGGAGTGTGAAGGAACTCAAACTCCTTTTTCTCTTCTTTTTTTTTAATGGGAAAAGACATTTTAGTCCTCCGAACTATGAGCCATATGTACTTAAGTTTTTAAATTTTAAAAATGTGTAAATAAAATAATTTTTATGTGCACTTTAATTCATTAATGACTAAAATACCCTCTTCTCATTTCCTTCCCTTTCATCTTCTATCTTCTCTTTCAAGGTTTTCTTTCTCTTCTCCTTTGAACCCTCAAAATCTCTTTAAAAACACAAATTTAAAATTTTTTCGCCAGTGTCAACCAAAATAAAACTAAAAAAAAGAAAAAAAATATTGACCTTATAATTCAATAAAATAAAATCAACAAATTACATTATAATGTGTATTGCATCCTACAACTGAAATTTAGAAGGAATGTATCCAAAACAATACAACTAACCTCTAAACCACCTTCAAGCACCACCAACTTTCTAACCCAGAACCATATCGCAATGGACGATGTCATCCCTCCTGGAGATGAACGTGATTGAGAGAAATGTTATTATATTTTATATTTATTCTAAAATCGGATGGAAATGTTATTTCTTATGTATGATGATAATGTTGGTCATTACGAGATTTACAATAACTGTGTAGTGAGATCAAGAGAGTTTAGATTTGGAGATCGAAAGAGGGTTTAGCCTAGACTAATTTATTGATTTTATTTTATTGAATTTTAGGGATAGTTTTATTTTCTTGTTTGGGATTTGATTCTGGTTGATGTGAGTGAAAGAATTTTAGATTTATGTTTTTGGAGAGATTTTGAAGGCCCAAATCAGGAAAAGAGGAAGAACACCTTGAAGAAGATTGAAGGTGAAAGGAAAGGAAAAAAGAAGAGGCTATTTTAGTCAATAAGTGATTAGAATGCACATAAAAACAATGTTAAAGTTTTATTTACCTATTTTTAAAATTCAGGAGCTTAAGTGCACAAAATTCATAGTTCATCAGTTAAAATGCATTTTTCTCTCTTTTTTTTAATTAGAAAAAGAACTCAAACCTTCCAAAGAGGAAGGCAAGCAATAAAACCATTAAAAGTCCACAAAAGAATGCAACTTACACCACTTCCACTTAAAAAAAAAAAAAAACTCCTACAAAATCTTCTATATAACTAGATACCAAAAATCCAGCAACCAAGTCAATAGGTATCTCAACTGTCACCTTTCCGAACCCCTTTAACTATATCATTAAGGTTGGGTTAGATGGCAGACCCACAGAAACTAACCCCTAGTGGCACCTTAGAAAGACAAAAAAAAAAAAAAAGGAGCAAAAAGACCTTATAATGTTTACATGTATACAAATAACAAAGGATCCAACATCAAAAGCAGAAGAGGCAAGTTAATAGATATAGCCACATCTTGTCAGCGAAATACCTAGCAAAAAGAAGTGGAAATAATTACTTAGCCAGTGTTCCAAATGCATCTCCATCTCCTAAGCAATGTTGGGTCTGGGAAAAGATTAGTTGTCACATAAAAAAAAACTTATCATTTCATCCTTTTATCTATTACCCAAGTCTAATTTTTACCTACCAAGTTTCTAGGTTTCAATTCGGTTGTTTGTTTTCAAAAGTCAAATCGTTCCTAATCTTTCAAATGGACCAAGTAATCACATAGAAAAGCATAATCCACACCATTTTACTAATGCCAAAGAAGTCCACGCCACACCAAGCTAAAATGAAATCAATTAGATGTAGTGGGTTGCACCAAAGCAAACTCTACCACCAAAGACATTCATCCGATGGTAAGCAAGCTTTGGTACATCCAAAGAATAAGTGCTTCACATACTCAAGTTCAGCAGAACATAAAGGACACGAAGCATCGTCAAGAGGAAGGATATTGAACTTGAGGAGTCTGTCCATTATTGAGCTTTTCTTGTAGAAGAAATCATACCAACAATTCAGCTCTAGGAGGGGCAAGGTTTTTCCCACGTGGTTACCAACACTACCGGTGATGCAGATTGAATGGTGTATTACGCTTCTTTTAACATTAGATCTGAATACTTTCATCATCTGCAAAGTCTCTATAAAGAAAAGTACCATAAAACAAAACAAAAACACTCACAAGGAAGAACAAAAAATTATTCACGAAGATGACAAAAAACTATGAGATCTATTATTAAACAACAAACTTTGATACAAACAATCTAAATTTTTTTGTCCACTTTAGTCCCTGTTATTTTTTATATCGATCAATTTTTGTGAAAACTTATTTACTTTGTCATATAAATACTCAAACACACCATTTTCATCTTTTGTAAACACACATCCATATGTGTATATTTGTTTTTATTGTGGATATATGCATACGTTTTATGAACATGGAATATGAAATGATGTCGTTTTGCTTAAGGAATATGCACTATTGTGTAAAATGAAATTGTGTTTGATGTAGAGGAGGTGACTTGGACCTTTAACGTGTCACGTCCTTTCATTATGCTTTGAGTGAGCCGCCTCAGTTTAGCAGATGGATGAAAAAATAAATTTGTCTAATTTTTGTAATTTGCAGGACTAAATTGGTTGAAAAAAATTTAAAGAGATGAAATTAACCGATCTAAAAAATAACAATGACTAAATTGACCGATTTAAAAAATAACAGGAACTAAATTGACCAAAAAATTTAAGAGAGATTAAATTGTCCTAGTTAAAAAATAATAGGGACTAAATTGGGCGAAGGGGGTTTGTCCTTTGGTATATTTGCAAAGTTACATTATAGTTTTGCCTCACTCTCAACAACTATATAAAGCTTCATTTAAATATTTTTGACTCATCAATGTTTATTCTACTCACAAAAAAAAAAAAAATCAAGTAACTACTTATTATTACTCATTATTCTATTTTTTACGGTATTATTACGCATTATTTTTCATGCCTGAAGACTTACTAAGTAGATGAATCATGTATACATAAAGACATATAGAGAAAGTTTAAGTTATTTATTTGGGTGAATATGTTTAGATAATTGATTTTCTTTAAAGACATATTTTACTTATTTTATTGTAGAGTCAAACTTAAATCAGGATACAATCAGTATTTGTGACAGTAATTACTTTGGTACATTTGAAAATTATATCATAATTTTGTCTGATTGCCAACTACTATATACTATATCAATACAAATATTTTTTTAAAACTATTATTACACTTTTAAAACATATATATATATATATATATATATATATATATATATTATCATTGCCCAAGAATTGTAAGAAAATGTTCCATTCATCGGGAATTACAAGAAAATGTAGTATTACATGAGAATCAAAAGGAAACATGACATTCCACTCAAATTTCAAGGAAATGTAACGTCTCTTGGGCATTAGAAGAAAATGTGGCATCTTGCGACAATTGGAAGGAAACGTGACATTTTCCGGGAATGGGAAGTAAAAATGCCTTTTCACAGTTAAAATTTGGAGGAAACATGATTTCTCATGGTAATCATAAGAAAATGTGGAATTGCACTTGAATTGCAAGGAAATTGGCATTGCACGAGAATTACAAAGAAATATAGTGTTGCATGGGAACCAGAATGAAACGTGACATCTGACAATAATTGGGAGAAAACATGGCATTCCGTGAAAATCTAAAAGAAATGTGACATTACACGAAAATTTGAAGAAAACGTGACATTGCACTCGAATTGCAAGAAAATGTAGCATTGTACGAGAATTACTAGAAAATGAAGCATTCTACGGAAATTGGAAGGTGTACTGAAGGGGTACAATTTGGATCCGGGAGCTTCTCTACAGGTTCGGGGTCGCCGGAACGGGTACCTGCAAGGACTCTGACGCTCAAGTCACGGAAGGTTCAAAGAAGTAATGAAATCAAGGGTAGTTGGGTTCTAGGCGTACTTGGTATGTTGATTCGGTTTAAATACCTTGGTGGCATCCGTGAATCTCGCTGTTCCGAGGAGTTTTTCGTTGAGTTCGCCTTCGAAGATCATGGAGCATTGTTCGTTGGGGAGAGAGTATCTCAGGATGAGAATCTCGCTGGCCAGTAAGGGATTGCTCAAGTCGGGTCAGGTTGATCCACGGACCTCTGGGTGATACCCCAGGACGGTCCTTGGGTTGGGTTAATCCGCGGATACTCGGGTATGATATTCTAGGATGGGCCTTCATGGCCCAGTCCTTAACAGAAGGATAAGTGACGTTGTAGAAGGATAAGGGAATTTGAAGAAAATATAGTACTCCACGGTAATTGAAAGGAAACATGGTATTGCACTCGAATTGCGAAGAAATGTGGCATTGCAAAGAATTGTAATATTGCATAGAGATTGGAAATAAATGTGGTGTTACGTGAGAATTTGAAGAAAACCTGACATTATGCGAGAATTGGAAGGGAACATGTGGCATTGTATGCGAATTTGAAGGAAATGTGACTTTTTGTGTAATTGGAAACAAATGTTGCATTAGATAAGAATTAGAAAAAAAATATATATGATATTGAACATGAATTTGAAGTAAACGTGACTTTTCACGGTAATTGGAAAGAAACGTGGCATTGCATAATAATTAGAAGAAAATGTGGCACTGGATTATAATATGAAGGAAACATGACTTTATGCAATAATTGGAATAAAACATGGCATTACGAGAGAATTGAGAAAGAAAAAAAAATAACATTGTACGAAAATTGATACGGTATGACATTGCACAAGAATTAGAAAGAAATGTGACATTGTGCGTGAGTTGAAAAAAAATTGAGTCTAACCGTTATAATTTTGTGTTGTTATAACTTAAGAGATGATAGATCTCATGATTAGCATGAGCTTTACAATAGTAATGATGCAATTGATCATTTTTGTCACCAATTTAGCCATCTAATCTAAACAGATGAACATAGTGATGTTTTAGATCTTTCAGAAACTTATGTGGTGAAAATTAATTTTTGGAGAACTAATATTATTTGAGAAACCAGCATAATATAATGATATCTATCTCTCTCGAATATAAAAAAATAGGGTTTTAATCAAACTTCAGTACAAGTATTAATATGTTTAGCATTATTCCAAAACAATGTAACAAAAATGAGAAAAAACAAGGGCAAAAAGAGAGACAGACAGAAGTAGTAAACTCATTCATACATCAACTGTCTTTTGATTAAGAGCCATGTACCTCCACGTCTCTTTCTCTACAAAGTCCGCGTCCAGGAACCTGGAAACAAAAGCCCACAACCTGTAAGTATCCTCAAAGCTTGTCAAGAAACCAAGTGCAGCAGTCACAACAAATATCCCATTCTCTTGGCCACGCCTCTTCTTGGACAGGCCCAAGCCCAACCCATTATTCTCAGACGGCCCAGTTGCCAAGGCCCGCTGCTCCTGTTGTTCATCATTCCTGCCCGAGAACTTGACATTCTGCAAAAGAGCACTCCCCAACGAGATGTTGTTCCTACCAGCCAGCTTCTGCACCAGCGCAGGATGAACCCTCTCCCCTTTCCAATCAAATATGTTGAAAGCCACAGCGGGCCCACGGTGTGAGCTCACCTTGGGCCCGTAGATCCTAATCAGCGAAAGCCCATTTTCAGGATAAGGATGCTGGAGGCTCATCAACGCGTTCACCAACCAATTGGTCAGACACTTGGCCCGGCAATTAATCACCATCAGGCCCACCGAATCGGCATGGTCCAATCCTCTACACTCAACCTCAAATTGCCCGCTTGACGAGTGAACGAATATTTCCGATGACGATGATGCCCCCCTCTCTAAATACGCATCCACAGTTTCAGTTTCAGTTTCAGTTTCAGTTTCTTGATCAGGGAGCTTAAATTGTTTAAATGCAGGGACAATGCTGACAATTCCTATGCTAGTGGCGCTGCCCGAATCCTTGAGAGCGGGGACGCTGGACTTCTTAACGAACAAGCAGGCGAAGCCCGATGGGGTTTCGGCGAAGACTTTGTAAAACGAGCAGACCATGAAATCGGGCTTGAACATGGAGAGGCCCAAGGAGCCCGTTTCCTTGGGCCTGAGCGAGCAGGCGTCGAGCAACACGCGCCACCCGTTCTCCTGTGCCGTTGACATCCAAATGTAGGAATACGGAGCCCCGGTGACCCGAGAACGAACCGGAAAAACAAACAGACCCTTGGCTCTACTCTTCACTATCGTCTTCTTCAGTTTTCTCCAATCCATTCCGAAATTGGGGAAATTGAACTCTGCTGAGGTGGCACTCACCCCTTGCTTCTTGCAGATCTCGATCATTGAGTCCAACCCCTCGCTCTGGTGGTCGTACACAGCGACGAGTTCCCCGTTTGGCTGAAACTGAAAAGAATCGGTTATGAGCTTAAAAGCCGATACCTCGTTCGCGGTGAAGACGAGTTTGTAATCGGACTCGGAGGCGTTCATGAAAGCCATGACTCTCTCTCTCATCCTCAGCTCCAGTTCTGACTCGTGGCCGCCGTAGAGTATCTGCGAGTGCAGGTTCACCGGCTTGTACGACACGTCGAAGTACGAGGGGCATAACGGTCTTTGCTGCTGCTGGGCGTGGGAGAAGATGCCGAACCCGGTGTAATCGAAGCAGGTGTTGTTACAGAGGTTCAAGTGTTGGTACTCTTGGGCGCGGATTTCGTCGATTTTGCAAGTCTTGGTGAACTGAGGGAATGCTTTCGTGAAGTTAGCGTGTGATTCGTGGAGAGATGGGAGGGACTCGTGGTTTGTGAATTGGGCGTGGGGGTGGAGGGTTGATGACGTGGCAGCCACGAATTCGTGGTTGGACGATAGTGTTGCATGGCTGGGCCTGGGGCTGGGGCTGGCAGTGTCGTGTGACTCGGATGGGACGAGAAATGTTGGAGAAGGGAAGCAGCCATTGAAGCAGGGTTCAGCGCAAGATGGGTTCATGTTTTCGTTATTGTGAACGCTTCCTCATAGTAAGTGCAAGTTTCGCTTGCAAAGTGGTTGTTTGGAAATGTCTGATTCAATGTCAGAAAAGGAAAAAGGTACTTTGTTGTGTTGCGTGGGTGCGTTCAATCGCCACTCTCTTTCCATTATCCATTGTTTGGGGGTTGGAAATTGGAAATGACTAAATTCACTGCCAGTCATTAGTTATAGTAGTACGTGCTATTGTTGACCGTTTCTTCAGGCAAGAAAATGTTTCGTTTTTTATTTTTTTTATTTTTTATTTTCACCTATGAGAGTTGCGAAATTCTTGACACAGTTGAGTTAGGGTCGCTGTCGCATTGATGGGGTTAGAGACTGTACGGTTGAAAATCACTGTCTTGACAGAGACTCTGGCAGGTCCATGTGTCTGCAATGGGCCGAAAGGGCAATGCCAGCTTTGAACTTTGAATATGCGGATAGCATTGTATGAACTTTTAATTTTCTTTGGAAAACTTGTGCGCGGAATTTATGGTTTGAGTTTGTATTTGCTTAAAACAAAATAAGTATTTATCTTAGGATAATTTTTTTTAAGAGATTTAATTATTATAAAATAATTTTATTAAAAATCACACTTTTTTTATTTTTTTAAAAGCAGAACCTTTTATACTTAAAAAGAATGGTGTTTTATATTATTTAAAAATAATAATTATTTTAAATTATATTTTAATATTTATTATTTTTTTAAAATATGTTTTTTAAAACCGATTCAGACGGATCATTTGTCTCTAAACAGTGTGTAGAATATTCATCCTTAAATTATTTAGTAGATCACACGCAAAATTTGAATGAATTCTAGACTTAATCAATATTAGTAAAGGCTTTGAAGTTCAAGTCTCTATTATAATCGTATACATTATTCTAAAAACTATATTCACCAAAAAAAAAGAGAATGTTAGATCTACAAAATATTTAGATCCACCAAATATTTTGTGGTTTCTCATCCACCATAATTTTGGTGGTTTTCACGTCTTTCATCCCTCTGCAAAGAAGCTATTATTTATTTCTTTTGTGTTTATTTTTGACATTTCATTTGGTTTGCCTTTTTACTTTGTGTCTCTTATGTTGTTTTCTTTTTTTTCTTTTTAATTGTTTGATTTATGTCTAATTTTTTCTTTTCCATTGTGTTTGTTGGCTGAAAGCGTATGGCATCTTCATTAAAATCATATTCACAAGTTGATCCTAATAATGACTATATCACTAATGTCTCTCTTCATTTTTTTTCACTATTTTCTTTTGGTGGCCCAAACCATATGCTTGGAGGTGTTGTAGATCGAGTTTCCATGTAAATATTAAATTGCATCTAGATGATCAATGTTTTACCCTCTTATCCTTAAAAAATAAAAAACAAGTAAAAGATCCAACCAATTTTATCAAAATAGAAATTTCACACACTAATAAGAAAATATGAAAAACACTAGTTGTATACTTTTAGTCAATAAACCATTATTCAAGATGTGCATCAAACACTCTAAATCATAATTTCAAGATTATGATACAATAAGAAATGATTGATTTCGTGTACGACATCTTGACAATCCATAAAGGATACTTGGATTACGAGTTAAGTGAGTTGTGCCAAATAAACTTGCTTATAAATGAGCCCATAAAAAAAGTCAACAAGAAGTAACATAGTTGGTTAAGGTTTGTGTTCTTATCCCAAAAAGGGTGATGGTTCAAATCCCATTGGCTAGTGTGAGAGTTTTGTTGGCTGGTAATTTGTAAGTACCTCCATAAGCGCACTAAGAGCCTGAAGGCATTCTCTAACCCTGGTGGGATACTAATACTTATCTCCCACCTAAACTTTTCTCCAAAAAAAAAAAAATAAACGAGCCAAAAAATTATTAGCTCGCCATTTTTGGTGAGTTAAATAGGTTATTTCACCAGTTGCAACCATCTTTGTCAGCTCTATATAGATCAAAAGTTTTTTTTTTCTTTTAAGATGATAAGCTTTATTGATATAGTATCCTATTGTTTTTAAATTTTGTCATATTGTATCAGTGTTGTATCATTGTATCATATTATATCATTTATAACATTAATTTTTTTCATTTATTCATTTCAAAATATATATTAATCTATATTTATTAAAAAAAATAACGATATAATAAATATTCTGAGTTAGCACATGTTAACTAAATAATAATTAAAAAAACCACACATAATATAATTTAGTGACTTAAAGGGCTAATACATCACTTTTTCAATTTAGAAACACACTCGTGTGTGTATATATATACACACACTTAATTACTTTTCTTATTCTATTAATTTTAGTCTAAATGAGCATATTTGTCGGTGCCATGCACGGTATGTTACACAATTTGAATGTTAGAAGGTTCATAATCTTAAAATTATATATATATATATATATATATATATATATATATATATATTATAACATGAGGTAAGACAAAATTGAGAGTGTATTTAATCTCACTTTTAAAATGTATTTAATCACATTTTAAAAGTGCGGCGAGGTATCTACAAGCACTCTGACGGCAAAGAGTTTTTCTAGAGTGAGTGATGTATTGAAAAGGGTTCTCACTCATACTTGGTGAGTGGGTCCTTTTATACCTGAGAATCGCTCATCAGGATCGATGGGGCGGCTTCTGGGAATCTCTTTGTGGTCCTAGATTTCTTTCTCAATCACCGAAGATCTATCCTTGGATTTGTGTTCTGTTCCGTGATGGCCATTTTGGTGAGTGTCGGATTGGGCTTCTGCCCATGATCCGTGGAGTCCCTTAGAGGCCCATTTGGGTGTATTGGGCTAGTCCGTAACAAGGCCCCCAACTTGGATTGTATAGCCTAGGTACACAGTGCGAGTTTTATTATGTGGAAGCGCGTTCTCGCGTCTATCCTATTGACGCGTTGATCCTAGGAGACATGGTGTCATTGTTGATTCACAACTCGCCCTTGGACTGTCGGCAAACGTTCATGGGGTTATACGTCGACCCCATCTTGTCATTTGTCACTTTGTCTGTCTTGTGGCAGGAAGGGAAATTTTTTATACTCTTATAACTTGCCACGTGTCACTGTCGGTTGCCGTTTCGTTTCCATATACTGCATTTCCCGAAGCGCCATGATTGGAAAGGGTTTTTTGGAGGGCGGGAACCATTTGGTCCTCTTCCCTTTCCTTATAAATAGCCTAATTGGGGAAGTAGGGTTGCATTTATCTCCTTTATTTTCCCTTATAAATAGCCCAATATAGGTTAATGGGTTTAATTTTTTTATTAGTTTATTAATGATTATATTTTAAATTGAATAATCAATATAATGATTATATTTTTAATCCTTTTTTGAGAGTGCATTTCTCACTTTTGTTGAGATATCATTATTGTAATGCATTTAATATCATATTTGATGTGTTAGCCTCAGAACAATTTGTTTTCCCTCCTGAACAATGTATGGTCCAAATTAAAGATAATTATTTAATGGTCCAGTTTGAGTAAAAAAAATAAGCTTTTGTAGTTAGAGTTATTGATGGTTACGTTTTTTATGCACAAATTTCGTTTAATTTTTCACTTTCCCAATATTATTGTATTTTCAATGTATTGCAGTTGTAGTGTTATTTAAAAAAAAACCCACAAATTTAAAATTAATATTGATGGAGCAGTAATTGGAATCTGATTTTTTTATAAAAAAATATAGATATTAAAAAAGAAAAGAATTTATAATTAATGGTCATAGTTTACAAAATCTGAAATTTTATGAAAACCTAAATTTAATATTGGATAGTTATTGCAAAATACTTGGCTGGTAATGTAAATGTAGAAATAATTGGAATATAATTTTTAAAAAAAATAAATAAAATGTAAATATTTTTTAAAAATTAAATTTATAATTAATGTTGATAGTTTTTGAAATTTAAAATTTTTAAAAAATCTAAAGTTGATGTAGAAAGAAATAACAAAATGTCTTCTTTTTATAGAGGGTGTAAAAGATTTATCTGAATTTATTTTACCATCGAATTTATTAAAGGTAATAAATATTTTAGGCTAATGCTTTAGGAACTGTGGACTTGTATTGTGTGGAAAGGAATTGTGCAACTGTCATTTTTTTAAAAAAATGAGTAATTGTAGATCTTAGGCTGATGCTTTAGGAATTGTGGTCTTGTATCGTGATCAAGTACTATTGTTGCCTCTTTATCACCTTTCGTGTGGTGTTTGGAATGCTATTCACTAATAAAAAGAATCAACTCACAAAACAAAAGTAAATAATAAAGTGTAAAAAGTATAATAAAGGATTGATTTTCCTCAAATAAGGAATAGATGAGATCTCAGCAAAGCTAGGATGAATCTATATTGTTGATTTATTAACAATAAATCTAGTTCGTTGATTAAAGAGGTATCAATTTTGGAGGGAATTAGAGTTAACATAACGATGCCATGTTACCATAAACACTTCCTCGTTACATGGTTTTAGGATATTAGCAGGATGATTGTAAATCTTAAGTGTTGGATTTATATTTGTTGAGCTTTTATCTCTGCGCATATGGCACAATTCTTTTTTATCATTTTTGGTCGATTTAATCTTTTGTTGTTTTTTTTTTTTTTGGGATGAATTTTATGTTTTTATTTAGGTAAACGTTCTAGGTTTTAGTAATGGACTTCGGTACAAATCGGTACCCTTTGTAGACCAGTCCAACAGTTGACTGACAAGATTGGATTTTTGAAAGAGGCCCATCGTTTAATCTAGAGGATTAGTCCACCATTTAAGAGCAAGTGGCATCAAATCACCATTAATGGTGATATTACAACAGAAAATTATAAGCTAAATAATTAATCGTTGATTAATTCAATATACATTTGTAAAGACTTCTGCACTTCAATAGTAAAGGTGATAATATGATCGGGATAATCTGCATATAATTATTACATCTTAATAGTTCTAAATCATATATCTAGCATCTCTAATAAATGACTACCATTAATTAAATAATGCTCTTCGTTTAGGAGGATCGATTAACTTCTCCATTCACAATAGCATTAACTATTCCTTTATACATTTCATATCTAAATTACTCTTTTTAATGCAGATAGAATCACTTTAGTCAAAATGATTTAATCAATGTATATTCATCAACTGAGAATTGTTGAAGCAACCTTCTTAAGTAGAGAAGAGATAAGCCATTTGCAAGCCTTTCTTGCACTTAATAAGAAAAAAGAGTTTGTAGTGACATATTTTCTTCTCTGAGAATTAGTTTGATTATCATTGTTCAACAGTATACCTTCACAAAATTCATCATCACCAAAGTAAGAAAATATATAACAATTGATATTGGAGCCCTTGATGGATATAACTCTGTAATTCGTTGTAGAATCACAATTTGAGTATCAGTAACAATATATCTATCTCCTTTTAAATCATCAAAGTCTCCAACCACCAATAATAATGCTAGTGTAGAAATTGATGGAAGAGTATAGTTTTTCTTCTTCTTTATATTTGCCTCTCTTTACAATTAATCTCTGACAAATATTTGAATTATTACAATTGTTGATAATGTTTTTAACATTATTTTCGTCCAACATCTTTTTCAAATCAGCAACAATGCAAGTATGTGATCTTTTTATGTTAATTATCATTAAAGCTCCGGTTAAACAAAAAATCAATCATTAAAATAATGCTTATTTTAAATTAAAAAACTATTATATACTAATAGAAGAAAATATATGACCGAAAATAAAATTTCAACTTTATTGTCGAATATGAAAATTTAAAAGATGAAATTAATTTATTATATATTTTTAATTTATTGTAGAAATCAAAATTTGTGAAAAATGTTCAAAAAATNNNTTTTGAACTTTTTCTTTTTTAGTTAAAATATGATAACAAGCAGCAACATCTTCAATCATTCATCTCTCTAACAAATCTTAGATCTTGCACATGAAATCACAGAGAACGACGAGGTTGAAGAGAACGTCGGGGTCGAAGAGAACGTCGGGGTCGAAGAGAATGACGGGGTCGAAGAGGATGACGAGCAATGAACAGCGAAATTTTTTGAGAAAGAGAACAAAGCGTGGATTCACGCGCGTGTTGGTGAGAGTGGGAGAAAGAGTGTATGAAACGGTTATTTGTGTATTCTAATACGGGTGTATGTATGGTGTATGATATATGGGTGTACATGTAGCATAACTGTTACATATATCACCGCATTGCATTTGGAAAAACTTTACTCATAGCAACTCTCAAAGAAATCAAAAAGATTATTTCAACATCTAAAGGAATTGAAACTGTCATTATTATCTATATATCTTGTTAATTCAATATCTAAGCAGAAACATTTTGTTACGAGTTTTTTTTCATAGAAATGCAAGAAAATTTTTTTGAGTGAACAACATATTAAACAATAATTCCAAAATTACCATAATCATTTTAACTCTAAATTATGGCACGTTAAAACAAATTATTACAAGAAGTCATGAGATCAAAAAACCTAGATCAATATAGAACTCGACTTTTATAACTTGTTCCTCATATCTGCAAGTATGCATGCGTAATCCATCTTCAGATCTAGATCGAGAAGGAGCTAACTGAATTCATGATTTATGCTTCAGACCTCAGGAAGAGAGACAAAAATAAAGAGACCAAAGGAGGTCGTAGAGATATATAGAACTCCTCCTATTCCCTTTGTGACTAAAGTGATGCGTAAGTGTCTCAACGAGACAACACTTAAATTATCGGGTTAGGAGGAAGGGTATCTTTGACCAGCGTGCCCACCATTTGGCCTCAATTTTATGTTAGTGAGTTGTTTGTCTTACTATTCATACTCAAGCAAAATGATGAGTATGTTAATTAAATTGCAGATTGCCAGAAACTCATGCAGTCATTTGGCTGAATAGCTCATTATGTAATCCTGTGATTTGGTAAGAAATTAGTTTTGGAATCAGGGTTAAGGCTTTGTCGGTTTATAATTCGCATTATACAACAATTAGCAAACCTGTTTAGGACGGTTAGATACAGCATAGTGACTCCACTTATTGGCCTGTTTAATTTAGCACATACCTTGACATTATGGAGTTTTCTTAATAACTGGGAGGTTTGAGGTTTGTATTTCTTTTTTGGCTCGCAGAGATCATATAGAAAAATGACCGGCAAATAGAAAAGTCAAGTAAAGAGATGTTGAGAGTGGGATTTGAACCCACGCCCTTTCGGACCAGAACCTTAATCTGGCGCCTTAGACCAACTCGGCCATCTCAACTTTTGATGCTGTGTCGTCTCTGTTATTTTTATTAATTAAATAATTAGCATATCCAAATATGCTATTTAACTCGACTATTTTTCAAATGGATCCAAAACAAATCTTATTTTGGCCGTGCTCCAAACGCTTGTAACTAAGCATTGGCCTATTTGTAAACATGAAAACTCTTTGGACCAAAATGATATATTATTTGCTAGGATAAAGTGTGTCACTTTATAAGATCCAAATTCAATTAACCAAGACAAACGAAATATAACACTTGTATGCATAAAGGAGAAATGTTAATTAGCTATATAGAGTCTAGCTAGGCAGTCATGAATTTGTTTATTTTTGTTTAGTAGTACTAGCTCGTTACTAAAACATTTTCGAGTATTTTACTGTGTCAATTTTGCCATGGAGGAAATCACTTCTTCCTCTGCATATCATTTTCACCGTGGCCCTACTACTTATACATTGTTTAACATTCTTTTGATGATGTTAGATTTATGTGAAGGACCTCCGCGTCCGTGTGGATTAAAAACAAATCTCCATGAGACTCTAACTAACTAACTTTGTGTGTCTGTGAGTGTCGTATGTATCTGTCAGAAAATGATGTGCAAATGTTTAAAGTGTAAAATCACTGTACTATGTAAAATTGAAGTGTTTGTGCTTTGCAATAAGCCTTTCCAAAAACTGTACAGAAGCCTATATATTCCCCTCTATATAAGGGAAGACTCTCTCTTCTTGTATGATCATCACAATTAAAAACCAAAATAAAACATGTTTTTCTTTTTTTATCATGGCTCTCTTTTCTTCTTGAAAATTCAAGTGTTAATATAAATCCATGCATCTGTCTCGGTATAAATGAAAGAACCCGTAATGGCTAATTTGGTACCACGAATAAGCATATGATATTCAAAGAACTCAGTTTACATCTTAAGTTGTCCACTAAATGCAATTCTAGGAACCAGGATAACAAATAAGTAATTGCATATGGATCAGACATGCTAATTAAGTTGCAGTTTGAGAGAAGGATCTCATTTGTTTCTATACATACATACCTGCTTCGAAGACAGATGAGCATATATGTTTGAGAATTTGATCCAGCAGCTAGCACCTGGGATTTGGATGATTGCTGATTAAAAATGCTACTATTTATGATACATGAGCAGCAGCATTTGACTTGGATCTAAGTATTAATATCCGCACTCCAATTAAGTTCTCATTCTCATGATTGCTGGGCACTATATATGTCATAAACAGTGAGTTTACTAGCCGGTGCTTTCTCATGTGTTTCATGGAATAAATAATCTCTTATCTTAAATTTCCTTATTTTTAACAATTTTTAAATTCTTCATTATCAGCACCTTATAGTTTTCCATTCTCTGAAGTGCCATTCTCGTTCTAACTTTATTGACAATCAACGCACCATTTATTTTTCAGGGAATCCGCAAGATTAGAAGCAATTAAGGGCTTAGTGATTTGCATGACGTTACAATTTGCATTTAAGCATAATTAAAAAATAAACACAACGGACAAATATTTAGTTAATTGAGAAATTACAATAGAAACTACGCATATATAGGACTCGCATAATTTTACACGAGAAATACATTAAAAAATATTTTTAATTCTTATGCGTTATTCAATCTAATCTTACCACACATTACACAAAAGAAAAGAAAATAAAATCTTATCCCACCATCCAAAATGTTTAACCCTCACCTATTAACTCAGAAGCATGCGGATGACATAATTTGTTGAATGACAGAATATAACCTTTATAAAATATCATTGCATAATTCAATTCTTAAAAATTTTGAGTTTTGACGTAAAAATAAGAATGTTATTAAACAGAATAAAATAGGAGAAGATCTATTTATTTATCTAAAGATTAATACACATTCCAGACTATTTTGAAAACTAGTTACTTTGATTTAAGATACAAACCTGATCACATCAAGAAGGCTGCGCCTTTCGATGTTTAGTAATATGGAGAGTACACACTAATTAAGCAAGAATCAGTTGCAGGGCAACTCTCCTTTG
The DNA here is from genome assembly GCA_003254905.1 of Nissolia schottii. Classification (NCBI taxonomy): domain Eukaryota; kingdom Viridiplantae; phylum Streptophyta; class Magnoliopsida; order Fabales; family Fabaceae; genus Nissolia; species Nissolia schottii. Next base: position 284,974 of record QANU01087130.1, on the reverse strand, counting down.
GCAGGTCATTCGAGAAGGCTCAAATTCTGCCAAAGAAAAGAAGCCCTGCAGTTGGTTCGCTTAGTTGTTCTCAAACTCTGCTGCTGGTGGCTTCTTGATGCAAGCACGATAGACTGGAGATGCATTTATAATGTACCATTGAAGCAGCATATGCTACAGGATATGCTTTAAATAAATTCATTCGGTGAAAAGAGGACCTCAAGTTCTTACCCCAATTAATGTTTGAGATTCTTGGCTAATTGCTCCCTTTATTGCCCTATCATTCTAACTATGTTTGGGAGATGGATTGAGGAACACTGTGGAAAAGGGTTTGAGTAGTCGTGGCCCTTGGTGGAAGGGGGCCTGTCAAAGGGCAGAGATGCCTTCTTCCTTTGTTTAACCTATAGAAAAATGGCATCAAAATCTTGTCTCATGGAATATTCCTTGTTATATTCTTTTTCATATATATATATATATATATA
>QANU01087130.1:248390-284254 GCA_003254905.1 Nissolia schottii | reverse complement strand
AAAAATTATAGAGACTATAGGATGAAATAAAATGGTAATATCCCCTCACCTATTTAAAAGTCAATATTTACAAACATTTATGATTCTCCAAAAAAAAAAAATTTGGTTCATAGGAGCTCATACAAAAGCTAGGGGATGGTGGAAATGACGCACATGCAAAAATCAAATATCTAACTATACTCTTCTAACATAAGAACCAAGTGAGATGTCACTTAAATTACAATCCATTGACTTCAACATTTTATTTATTATAATTTATATGTCTTATAATGCTTTCAATCCATTCTTTCAAGTGACTAGAAAATTTCTTCTTGTAATCCTTTGTAGACCAAAGAAAACTTTTTTCTTGTAAAAAAACCAAAAGTGACTAAAAAATTTCTTAATAGCCTAAGTTGAGTCAAGTCTTTGCCATGATGATACACATCGTGTATATAATCACTAAGTTAGTATTAGTGCTTAGCTAGTGTTAGTTCACTACTAGAAAAAAGAATATTTGCGGTAGTTATTTAGTGGCGGTTCAGACCACCCGCCACTGATTTACTGAATTTTGGACTTTGTTGACTGTTTGCTATAACCACCACTAAGATAAGTATGATGGCGTCGGTTTTCAAAATTTTTCGGCTGTTGACCTTTTTTTTTCATTCCATGCTACGGATACATATCACTTGCATATAATTTTTTAGCCAAAACTCTTGAAATAAATATTCTCTCTCTTCTTGCTATAATCTTTGCATAACCAAAACCCTTGACTTAAAAAACCTTATCTCTGTCAAATCCTCTCATCTAAACTTCTCAAATCTCACCCTCTTCTCTCTCAACCTCGCACTCTTCTCGATAAGTTGCCACCATCTCCATGTTGTGATCGCCAACGCCCCATCGTGACCTTCATTGCCTTGCTATACCACCGCTACCCTATTGTGACACACGCTCCACGTCAATGAACTCAATGAACTGTGGAATCTAGGTGTGTTTACTTATTATGTTTTGGTAAAACATAATTTCATGTTGAGAACAACATTGATGTGGACTATTAACAACTTTCTCGCTTATGGGATGTTGTTTGGGTGGAGTACATAGGGAAAATTAGCATGTTCAATTTGTATGGAAGATACTAAAGCATTCATCCTTGAAAATGGGGGAAAGGCCTCGTGGTTTGATTGTCATAGAGTGTTCCTAGACCCTAAGCATCAATTTAGGCGCAACAAGTACGGGATTACAAACTAGAGGATGGTGAGCCTCCAGAAAGACTTAGTGGGCATAGAATTTGGAGGAAGGTTAATTAATTATCGAAAATAACTGAAACAGGGAAAACTCAAAAATTTCCAAGCAATGGGGTAGAACATCATTGGACCAAGCAAAGTATATTTTGGGAATTATCATATTAGAAAGATAATTGAAAAAAAATGTGTTTGACAACATAATGTACACTATTATGGACACTGGCTGAATCAAGGATAATGACAAAGCAAGGTTAGACTTGGCACTCTATTGTTAATGTCCTAAGTTATGCTTAAAGCCTCATGTAGATGGTTGTTGCATTAAGCCCAAGGAGTGCTACTCATTGGACAACCGTCAAATAGAAAGTGTCTTACAATGGCTGCAAGAGTTGAGAATGTCAGACGGTTATGCACCCAATTTGGGTAGATGTGTGATTATTGCACAATGGAAACTGTATGGCGTGAAGAGCCATGACTATCATGTTTTTATGCAGTGTTTGCTCCCATTTTCATTCAAAGATCTACCTAAGCATGTATTGAATATGTTAACTGAATTAAGTCAGAATTTCAGGGACTTATGTTCATCCACTCTTAAGGTTGAAGACTTGTTATTGATGGAAAAGAACATTTCGATTATTCTATGTATACTAGAGCAAATATTTCATCCTACATTCTTTGACTCAATGGAGCATTTGCTTATACACTTAGCATATAACGATTAAATGTGTGGTCTAGTTCAATATAGGTGGATGTATTCGTTCGAAAGGAGCATGGGCGTGTTCAAAAGAACTATAAAAAAATAGAGTTCAAGTGGAAGGATCAATATGTGAGGCATTCTTGTTAAAGGAGACGCTCAGTTTTGTTCATATTACTTTAGTGATAATGTCGACTGCATGAGAACTAGGGTGAGACAGAACGATGACAGAGGTGAAAGCTTGAATAAGTTTGTGTAAGTCCACCTTGTCCATCTTCAACCAACTTGGTCGTGCGGCTGGTAAATCTAAAGATCATTGGTTGACCAAACAAGAAAAACTGACAGCTTATTTGGTTGTTTTGTTGAATTGTGATGAAGTGCAACCATTATATGAGTAAGTGTTCTATCACTTTCCTCTCACGACCAAATTGTATTTCTATTTAATCAAATCAAGTATTTATTAATTTTCATGCAATTGTTTCAGGAAGTGTCAATTGGAATATGGTGATCAATTTTTCGATCAACTATTTCCTCCATGGTTTAGAAGTCAGGTATGTATTCGATATTACTATGGTGATTGAGGCATTCCTTTATTTGTTATATTGTCATTAGTATAATATTAAATTTTGAATCTATACACGTGTGTAGGTGCAAACCCACTATAACACTATTATTGATTTGATGAGCTTGTATTGGGGACCAACCAATAAAGCCATTAGTTGACCCGTATGTTATGTTAATGGATACAAGTTCGATACACTGAATGAACAAGAGGTCAATAAAACAAACAACAATGGTGTTTGGGTTAAGGGAGAATATTATGATAATGGTGTAAGAAATGATGATTGGTATGGAGTTCTTAAGAGGATTCTTGAATTTGAGCATGTAAATGGTGGGAGAGTCAACCAGATTGTGCTTTTCTACTATGAGTGGTATGAATCCAACTTATCCAAGTGAAATTCAGACACACTCCCCCTCCAATATCACAGAGATTAATCCAACTAAAAGGTATAGGGGGTATGATCTATTCGTCATTGCACAAAATGCAAAACAAATATATCATATACACTACCTTGGACAAAGGCAATCAAATTGGAGGGATGCCATGAAAAGTAAGTCAAGTGGTAGCATTGAGGTTTAGAACGAATTTGAGGAGAAAGAACCTGATGAAGCATATCAAGTGGATGACCCAACCCCTTCCAGGAGAGTTGTTGAGCGCGGGGTATCGACAACTTTACATCATCATTCAATAGAGGATAAAGATGACATAATTTAACTTCTACCCATCCAACAACCGTACAAAGAACTGAGGATATTGAAGAAGAAGAATTTGATACGAAGTTCAATCTAAAGAAGATAAAGAAGATAAAGACAATCTTCAACTTTCATATTAGCATACATATATTATGTATTGGACTATTTCGATGTATTTGACTACATTATGTTGAATAAATATTTGGTAAGAATTTCAAATTTAGTTTTGTTTGTGTTTTAGACTTTTTAATGTCAATGAACTGCAATTGATTAGATTGCGATCCTTCAAATATGACATTTTAATTATTTATTTTTAAAATTATTACAGAATTATTGGTAGATATATCAGTCGATAATGATATGTTTTTGTGCAAATATTATTATATTATCAATGAATATATCTGTTGCAAACTTATATATTATTTTATATTAATAAAAAATACTAGTAGATTTATTTTCCGATAAAGTGTTAAAAATGGCGTGTTCGTTAGACTTGTTACCAACCAATAATTTCTATCAATATTGGCGGATTTATCCTCTAATAACTTGTTTAAGATACATTATTTGGCACTAATGCATTACCGACGATCCCTATACCATCGAATACTTTTTGCTGCAAAATCCGCCGAAGACTTTAAAATCATACAGTAATTGAACAAAATCCATCGTTAAATCTGCCGGTAAAAAGCATTTTTCTAGTAGTGTTAGTCAGTTAGCCACTAACTTTTGCTTATGGTTAGATAGTTAGAATGCTAACAAACTCTGAGCTAGTATCCAGTAGTGTGGCACCACTGTGAGCTATTGTGATCCTCATCCTCTTGTACATAAGTCTTAACTTAATGAGAATGAGACTCAAATGGAGTATTCAGAATTACATTTTCATAGTTAGGTATGGCCGTATGGGTATTATGCCCCCGCAGGCTGTGTGAAACCCATGTTACAGTTTCTAATATTTACAATATATTGCTATGCAAAAAAATCTTATGTATATTCTTTTAAAATCTATAAAAATAGTTGGTTGAATATGTTTTGGGTTCAACAAATTTTTTAGATTTGGTTTAGATCTCTAATTTTTATTTTGGCTTAAACATATTATAAATTGCATGGTGTTAGGCCCTCACTTTAGATTTCTAATAGTTTTATGATAAATTATCTCGGAAAATCGTGTTTTAATCACTTAATCGTTAAATATGCAATGAAGCAGAAGCAGCATATCGTATTTTAGTGGATTGCATGCTCGATGCTATCATCAAGAATAATAATAAACCGGCACTTATTTATACCTTTCAATTTTTCGAATATTTAAAATCTTGGCTATTTTAAAGCTCCATTCTCTAGGTTTATACCACAGAATATGCAACTTTTTTTCCTATTTTTTTATGGGATAGAATGTGCAATTGATAGCAAATGTAAGAATTGTCTCCCATCTATACGAATTAAAAAAATCTTAGCCAAACTTATTATCCTACAAATCAATCCACTCATTCGTAGAGGTGTATAGTTTGATTAATTTATTAGGTCTCTCAAACATTGTTCATATGAATTATGTCTCATATAAAATAGTTTAATAATTATAGAATTTTATATCTCTTGACTAATTCAAGAAAGAGACATCATTAATTAATAACTATGTATGTAAAAACATGATTATATGAAGGTAAAAACATGACTAATGGGGTGTAGGATGGAATCACAGTTTATCATGTCTATATAAAGAAGGATATGATTCTCTCTCCTCCAATTAAGAAAGTGCAAATATCTCTATCAATATTGTGATATTAAAAAAGTGACTAAGAGGGAGAAATTATCATCCTTCATACTTTTCTTATCAAGAAATTGTTACATTCTTTAAGTTTATGGAGTGTTGTTCTTTTGAAAAACCTTCTTATAATAAATGTTACATATTTTTATCTAAACTACGTGAAAATTATGAAATTTTCAATTATAATATATATAGTACGATTAAGATAAGTGATTGATACATAAAAATCAATAATTGTACAGCTAACTCATGAAGAATACAAGATACTTAAGATAACTATCTTTCTTCTCTTTTTAAAGTTGATTTCCTTATTAGATTGTTTTTTCGATTAGGATATCCCACTCTTTGCTTTTACAATATCTTTACAGACAATTCTTTGTATTTGTTTCATTGAATTAATGAAAATTATTTATCTTTGTACAATACATAAATAAACAAATAAAATGTAGGGAGAGTGTTTAATTTCTTATTTTCCTCATGTTACTTCACAAACTATATAAATTAGATTCCCACCAAAATCGTTTTTACATTTTCTTTGAGCGCTCAGTGGGGGTGAAAGTGACACCTTTTTCATGAACCTCACAAAGGGAAAAAACGACACTATGAAACCTTATTGCTCTCTTCTTCCATTCCACCAACATGATCAAGCCTCTCCCTTAATATTTTGACTCCCATGTACCTGCCAAGCATCATAACAGTGGCCTGAGGATTAGTTCCGGGAGAATAGTTAAAAGTAGAACCATCGATAACGCGCAAAGCATCGACACCAAGAAGCTTGTAGTCCGTATCAACCACAGTTCCAACTTGGCATCCCCCATGGTAATGCCAAATGGTCATGACGGTGTCCCTGCAGAACTGCTCCAGTGACAAGGAGGCGTTCGTGTGCTTAGGCAAGAGGTTCACCGGCGAGTTCGCGGTCATGTTCAGTAGCACGGACACCGGCATGTTCTCGTACCTGAATGGAGAGAAGGCTTTCGACTCGATTATCTTCTCGATGCTGCCGATGCCCTGGACGCACCTCTCCAAGTCCCTCGGGTCCTCGAAGTAGTTGAAGGTCACCCACGGGTTCTCCTCCGGGTTCCGGGTTCGGAGCTCCATGTGGCCCCGTGAAAATGGGCCCATGATTTTCTCCAGGATGAACCCGCCCCTGAACGCTGCCTGGTCGAGCGCCTCCATCGATTCTATTGCCTTTTCTAGGGCCTCCGGGGTCCTTTGCTTTGGAGGCACCGTCGACAGTTGACCGATCTGCATTTTGGTAGGTCAATTGCAACTTTCTTTGGTTAGCACATGAATTAATTGTTAAAGATGACAAAATTTACAATCAAAAGTTGTTTAATCCATAATTATAATCATGCATATAGACAATTCCTCATACTATAAAACAATCAATGGTAACAATTGCATGGTACAAGCAGCCCATTATTGAGCCCACCATATGCATAAGAAGTTGCATGCAACAATAGGGGGAGTGTACCTTGGGGGAGAACATTCCGAAGTCTCTCGGGGAGCCACCGGCGAAGTTTTCCCCGCTGGCGGCTTCAATGTAGCTGCCGAAGTTGGTGATTCCGACAACCTCAATGAGGGACACCTCTACGGGTTGCGGAGATGGGATGAAGATGGCGTTCATGGGGTTATCTGACATTCCCTGCCCTACCAGTGGCTGGTCTAATGTCACGCTGATGTTATGGGCTCGAAGGTGCTGGGCCGGCCCAACTCCACTCAACATCAGAAGCTGTGGGCTTCCTAGTGCGCCCGCTGATACAATGATCTCGTTCATGGGCCCGCGCTTGAGGTATGCCTTGTGTTTGCGCCCCGATGCGTCCCTGAATACTACTCCATGGGCCCTGGGCCTTGATCCATCTGTTTACATTCAACTTACATGAATTAATGAATTAATAAAACTTGCTCAGTGATAGAATGAAATAAATTTCATTGTTATGCACTGATGACGTTCAATCAAATATTGCGGAGAATGGATTCTCTTATATTTAAAATGGTTATGTTTGGCCATGATAGCAGAGAGAAAGATACAAACATTTAGATTTGGTCCTATTAATTTTATGAGGATTTCCTTGTCCAAAATTTGCGTCCTTCTCTCTCTCACCGCCAATTTTCACATGAGAGGATCCAAATCTAATATTGACATATAAATAAAATTAGTTAACTCTCTCCTTCACTACATGAGAAGTCATGTTTATAGAATAATTTGATTGAATTACAATGTAAATTGTATAGCAATTAAACTCTAAAATAAAATACCATTACATAATTTTTTTTGGGTTATGATTGGATCATTGTTTTCGTCCCAAAAATTGCTCTAACAATTTTGGACCAGGGTTGTGGTTAAAAAATTGCATGTAAAATGTTGATTTCAATTTAAATTCGCTAGCTTCTTAGATTATTAGATTAATAAAGTAAGACTCTACAGAAACTCAACTTATTACCCTTGGCTCTAATCCTTTTTAGGAATCGAGGTGATGTCCTTCTCCTATGTCATAACGTGTCTCTTCCATTTCGCTAACATCCTTGTTATAAATTAAATGAACCATACCTCATTGTCAATTGGATCATCATTGTAGATGGATGAGAAATTAACGCACCTTTCATACGGAACAAGATCCTATGGACGGTGGCATGCAAAAGCACGGTGATACCAGCGGGGTTAGCGTATTGCAAGAGATCAGCAGCGGTGTGCCTGTTACCCTGTTGGTCAAAGATGGTTCCCCCAACCTTAGTCCCATAAATGTGATCGTAAGTGAAGCCATTGTCAGGGACTACCCCCGTCTCCAATAGTCCTTCCCGCACGGCTGACTGCCACTGCTGCACCTTGGGCTCAAAAGCCACCACCTTCTCCACCCATTGGTACGACTCATTCACTGCCTTTCCATCCCAACCCGCTTCCCTATAACAATAACAAACACAAATAATATATGTTTACTCAAAATCTTTTGTCAAAATTGGTATATTTACTGATATATATTATTGTTCACGACTAAATATTATTGATTTCATTCGATCATTAACCTTTTTAAAAAATAAATATTCATTTCTGGTAAAATTTTAAGAGTACATAATCAATTTAGTTCTAATATTTTCATTTAACATAAACTTGCTTTGTCTAACCATTAAATTCCACTAATTCAATTCACATAACTGTCGAATTAAATTAATTTTTAATTTTAGAATATAAGGATTAAATTGATATCAAGATTATTTTTTAAGACTAAATTAATGTCAAAATAAAAACGTTATGATCACTACACGGATGTCAAGTTTTCTTCCGGGAATAAATTAAGGCGATTTCTCACCTACCTTATGTGGTAAATATCTCATGCTACTTAATTTATCAATTTTTGGTAATTTTTACAAATAAATTCATCTAATTTGCTATTATTTCATGTTCTGTATGATTGTAATAAATTTTTTATCAGTCAAATCATTAAAAGAACCAACTAATAAGAGGATTAGAAATTAGCAGACCATGTGAGTTTACGATGCACTTCTCTATAAATATTATATTTAAAAATATTAATGTACCACATCAATATGTCATATATCATAAAATGATAGCAAAATTAAATGAATTTAGTCATAAAAATTATAAAAAAATTGATAAATTAAGTAGTATGAGATATTTACCCAATAAGATACATGAAAAACCACTTTAAATTAATTCTTGAAAGCCTAAATTTGCTATTTTTTCAATTTGGCAGTAATAATGATATACAGTTAGTAAACATTGCCAGAATTTTTGACAAAATTACAAATCATGGCTTACTTAATTACCCGAAGTGTTATTGAGCATGTCATATCATTCTGAAATTCTTCTTCTAAATTAAAATGTTTTTCATTGATAGAGAAATAATGCATGCATAACTCGCACCGCAACTAACTGACTAATTGGATCAAGTTAAATAATGAAAAAAACAATCAAGACTTAAACATAATTAATGCACATACATTTCTATTAATTTGTGTGCTGCGTACCTGACATAGAGAGGGCTGGCACGAGTGTAGAAGCCAGCGTTCAAGCAGCTTCCGCCACCAAGCACGCGAGCCCTGGAGTTGATGACGCCATCTTCGGAGATGAAACGCTGAGAGGCGGAGGAAGGTGACGTGTCGGAGAGGCAGGCACCGAACGCGGCCAAGTTTGTGATGTTTGGGTTGCCGTAGGGGGACCCACCCCTCTCGAGCAGCAAAACGCTGTACTTTTGGGACAGAGTCGCAGCTAAAGGGCACCCCGCGGTTCCGCCACCGATTACGATGTAGTCGTAGTAGGATGTGTTCGGTGCCGATGTTGCGTTCTGCATAAATGTGTAGTTTGGAACTGTATCTGATTGTGATGACGGGCAGAAACCATGTTAGATTTTCCAAGGAGTTGGTTATGTTTGATTATGAGATTTTAACGTGGTCTTGGTATACCTTGCATCAAATGGTGCGAGGTGAGTGAATTGACATTGGGTACATTTGGAATCAAATAACATGATAAATGATTTGATTTGCAAATTAATTTTCATGTTTGATATATTAAGAAAAAATGAATTGATTTAATTTCTTAAATTTATAAAAATTCAAATTATTTCAAATCAAATCATTTCTCATCTCATTTGATTTCAAACGCACCTATAATGTTCTATGTATAAGTTCTTTTTTTAGTGATGTGTCTATGGGGGTATAAAAGCCTAAGCTATGGTGTGAATCTTTTCCCTGCCTTACCATTCTTTTGCCTCCCTTTTCCCCATCTTTGGTTTAAAAGGAAAGAAAGGAAAAACAAAAACAACTAATGATAGGCAAGTCAAAATCAGATTCAACAAGCTCAGCGCTCAGTGCAGCCATCAAGCACAAGGGCAATCTTCAAATGTGCATTTATATAAGATAATGGTTTATGATGCTAAGCCATTTTCATTTTTCTTATACATTTATAACTCAATGTATCTAGACACTCTGAATTTAACATTTTACGGTTTAGGATTTATGTTTAAACATATTGAGTTATGAATAAACCTAAAATAATAAAAATGACTAATATAGAGAAATAGGAAGAGTTGTTTCATATATATGGATTCTTTCCGACATCACACAGAATGAACAAATCTAAATGAAAATCAGAATGTACTTATTAACTACTTATTGCTCAAACCACCACAATTTGAGTTTAATTTTTATTCAGTGATAGTGACAGTATAAAATTTTTTCACACGAATAATTAATTAAATCTTATCATATTAACGTGAATAGATAATTTTTTCTCACTATTTTAAAAGTCACGCATATAAAAAGATTTAATTAAATAATAATATAAAAAAATTTACGCTATCATTAGATAGAAATTAAACCCGTACAATTTATCCAAGTCATTTTCATGTAAGATACGTGAAAGAAAATATACAAGAACTTGTTACGTGCATCTCTAGTAAAATCATTCTTCTCCATCTGTTTCATTAATTTTTTTTTTCACAATATATATTATGGACCAATCATATCTCCTAAAGTTAAATTTTACCAATTTTTGATAAAATTGTATTATTTATATCATTTCAAAGTGGGATATCATGTCGATAAATGCTCATTCTCCATTACATAAATCTCGGCTATTAGTAAACAAATGTTTGTCAATGAGATATACTATACTAAAATGAGGATAAATAATACTTTTATTTTTATTTTAAAAAAGGCTGACCGTAATATAGCTGGCCCGTGTTGACGTGGAGAAGAAAATTAACAAATGAAAAAGAGGGAAGGGGCAGTTTTGTTCTCAGAGCGACACTTTCTCTGAAACATTGAAACTTACGTTGTCCATCCATTTGTGCTTGGAAAATAATGGCCATGTGATAGTTAGTTGAGCTAAATTAATTCTATTAAGTTATTGTCAGCAATCAAAGCAAAAGCAGGGGCTTTGAAGAATTTTGAAATGTTAATAAAATCCTCAAGAATCTTTCATTTAGAGTACAAAAGTAAAACTGGTGGACATGAATAAAACACTAAAACTTCACCAACAATTCTTTTCTAAAGTAAATTCGTGAACCCACCGATTGCACACTCGAGAGAACATAAACATTATTTTCTCCTGTACTTTTTATGGCAGTATGAGAAATGTACATCGACTAAGAAAATAATTAATTTGCACATATTTAAAAAAATATTAAGTATTTGGATTAAATTAATGTAATTAATATAATGATAAAAAAATTTATAATAAATAAGAACATGATTAAAAATACATTAATTAATATTTTTTTTTATTATGATCAACTAATAACTAATTTTAAACAATTTTAAGTGAAACGTGAGATATAAAAGGTGAACAAAGAGAATATCAGTAGTATTTACCACAATTACTTACCAAATTCCGTTAGACAGTAAATGCAACTCCCTTCATTTCATTTCATTTCAAAATAAATGTTACTTTCACATAAATTAAATTGTATCTAAATATATATAATTAATTTATGAATATATTAAAAGGCGGAGAGAGTACTTATTCACCACGTAGTAGGTAATTAGTCCAACTGCTGTCAGTTACTGAATAACAAAGACTTAAATTGTTTTACCTTTTTGGGAAGCACAATGTTGAGGAGACAGGGAAAGCAGCATGGCAAGAGCAGCAAGAATAAGCCTCCACCACCAAACATCCATTGCAGTGTCAGGCGTACAAAGCTAAGCTGATGGAATCCCCCAATTAGTTTTGATCGATCTATGTTCCACTAGCTAGTAGTAGTAGTGAAGTATATATATATAAATTGGAGATCCCAACGATCTCGGCGGCTATAAGTTAGAGCAATGTAAAGAGCACTTACCGTTGCTGTTTTATGTCGCCGAAAACTAGAACCACAGGTAGCACGGGGGGTTTACTGTTAATGTGGCGTGGACCATGGCCTACCCACTAAAGAAAGATTGATTCTTCAAGAAAGCGCAGATGAACACATTACACACACACCCCGAAGCCCTTGCCGTATGGTATGCATCGGAGTGTGGAAATAAAGTGTATGGGCTACATTATATGCGCTATAGGAGGGAGGAGATCATGTTGAGGTCAAAACCGAAATTATTACACAAGGGTATGGCTGACGTCTGCCCCTCAAGATTCAATTGTCAACTTCATAATAATGCTCTAAAAAGAGGGTTTTGATTTTCATGCAATTTTTTTAAAAATCTTTTAATAATTGCTAAAACTATGGGAAACTAAAACTTAAGGTTAGTAGAAAATGGAATGGCCATTGATTGCGGTGATTACCCGTGTTAATTGTCTTCGAAACTTTCATAGTGCAATAATAGTTTTTTTTTTCAACAAAAATAAAAATAGTGTGATAATATTAATAGAGTTGGAAGAAGTTTGTTTGTTTATTTTTAATTGTCGTTTTTGATATTTTAAATACGTTGTTGATTGAATATATTTGAATATAACTGCTTTTAAATACATCTAATCAATAATGTATCTACAAAGTTAAAAAATGACAACAAAAATTGGATGGAGAGAGGAAATACTGATCAATAATGATGCTTTTTTTTTAATACATTCAATGTATTAAAGGTTTTTTTTTTTTGAATTTTTTTAGACACTAGTTAATGTTTTTATGAAATTTGTATTCATTTTTTTCATATTAGAAAATCAATGAAATGGGCTATTGTGTTAATTTATCCCTATGTTAATAAGTGAAAAAATTAATAAAAAAATGATTTTTACTTATTACAATACTACTTTATGCTTTTCAAATTTGTTAAACAAAAGAACTTTGTAAGAAATTAATTAACATATACTTGCATTTTCAATTTTATTATTTATGTATTATTCTTTTCATTTTTTTAAAAAATTTTCTTAATTAGTTTCTTAAATATTTCCGTTTTAAAAATTGAAGAATTAGGTGCAACAGAGAAGACAGCTGGATTTTGTTAGTTGCACCTAATTACTACCAGTGGGCAGTGGCCTTTATTGTGGTCTTTTCTTTCCTCGTGACCCCCTTCATTTGTTTCAAATGTAACACTCCCTTCATACACAAATAAGTATATTTTATGGTTTTTACGCACTAATTAAGAAATCATTAATATTATGTTCCCTCTATTTTTTTTTAAGTTATTCACTTTGTGTTTTTGTTGTGCATGAGTATTAAAGAAATGATTAAAAAATATGAAAGTAAAGCAAAATTGATAGTACTTTATATAATTGTCCTTATTTAATATAAAGATAATTAACTTTGTTAGAGTTATGAATAGTAAATGAATATGAGAGAGAATATTTATTTAATAGAGGCATAGTAAGAAAAAGAATAATTAATATAGTATAAATTTAGAAAGTGAACAAATATTTATGGAAATACTAAAATAAAAATGTGAACAAGTAAAAAGAAACGAAGGGAGTAATTGACTTGCCAAAATTGCCCCTTTTTGTTTTTCTCAAATTCTCTCTCTATTAAACTCCTCAGGCCTCAGCCAATGTGTGAGAGAATTAATATTAGTAGAAAACTGTGAAACAATGATAAATATGAGAGATAAAATAAGGGTAAAATTAACATACTCAGAAGTTATTTAACTATAAGTTAAATTAGTTACATGAAGTACTTGGTGATTATTTTCCCACGTGCTTAATTAGTATAGTTAGTTAGAGAGTTAGTTACACTAACGACTCACAAGTAATTGAGTCCTCTTGTATATAAGTTGAAACTCTATCAATGAATCAATCAATTTTCATTTCTCACACACTCTCTGATATGGTATCAGTGAATTGAATCTGTTTTCGCGCTTTCTTTATCCGTTTTTTTTTGTGTTTATTCTTCAGTTTGTTTTGTCATGGCTTCAATGGAGGATATTGCTAATCCTTTGTATCTCCATCAATTGGAAGGTCTTGGTCTTGTGCTTGTTTCACAGCCAGAGGAAAATTACGCGTTGTGGAGCAGAGCTATGTGAGTGGCGCTTTCTTTGAAGAACAAGATTTCTTTCCTCGATGGTTCATTTCTAGAACCAGATGCTGAAGCAGATCCCGTGACACACTAAATTTGGCTTCGATCCGATAACATGGTAATCTCACGGCTTCTGAGTCCAATCTCTAAAAACATTGTTCCAACTGTGGTGTATTATCATCTTGCTTCTAAAATATGGAATGATTTGAAGCTGCAATTTCAATTACGAAATGGTCCAAGATTGTTTCAAATCAAGCAAGAGATGATGGCTTTAACTCAGGGTTCTTATTCTGTTTCTCAATATTTTTCCAAACTTAAGTGTTTATGGGAAGAGATCAAAGAGCATCGTCCTTTCTTTGCTTGTTCTTGTGTTGGTTTCAAGCCATTTCTTGATCATCTTGAATATGAGTATGTTCTTCAATTCTTGATGGAATTACATGAGGATTTTCATCGAGTTAGTGGTCAAATTCTTATGATGGATCCTTTGCCTTCTATGAACAAGGTATAATTCTTGGTTGTTCTAGAGGAATGCCAATTGACCATTGGCTGGAACACTTCAAGTCAAGATCCTCAAATGGCTTTTGCTACGAAAGGCAATAGTTCTAAGACCAAGACTAAAGCTTTTTCCAACTTAGTTCCTACATGTACTAATTGTGGAGCTAGAGGACATCCTAGGGAGAAGTGTTTCAAGATCATTGGCTACCCGCTCGACTACAAGAAGAAGGGAAAGAATTCTAAGGTGAATCAAGTTGCTTCTTCAGGGGGAGAGCAAATTCAGATTCCAACAGAACAACTTTAGCAACTTATGGCTTTGCTTCAATCTCATATGCCATTTGTCACTTAATCAAATGCACCATCTTCCTCTGTCACTAATGAGAAAGGTATGATCTTCACCACTTATGATTCTTCAAAGCATTTTTCTGGTCATAATTGGATTATAGATTTTGGTGCTTCTTGTCACATTTCCTATTCTTTAATCAATTTCTCTCATATCACACCAATCTCTAATCGGTTTGTGTTGTTGACTAACAAAACCAAAATTCCTATCCAATTTATTGGTACTATTCCTGTTACTTCTACTATTACATTGCAAGAAGTCTATTATGTTCCTGAATTTCAATTAAACATGCTATCTGTTAGTTCAGGACATCAGGAGCTTGAAGAAGATTGGGAGGGGTGAGCTTATTAATGGTCTCGACATTCCCAAGCCTCAAACTCCTACAGCTCTTTCTAAGCAACAATTACCTATTTGTTCAATTTTATCCAATTCTTTTATGCAAATTTACATATTCCTGCTACTGTTAATTCTGTTTCTTGCCAACTATGGCATTCCAGATTAATTCATCCCTCTGTTAAAAGACTCATTGTACTAAGTGATAAGCTTTCAAATTCTAATAAAATGAGTTATGTTGATTCATGTTTCATTTGTCCTTGTACTAAACAAAGAAAATTGTCTTTTCCTTTCCATAATCACATTTCTGCTCATAACTTTGATCTTGTGCATTGTTATACACATGTTGGCCATAGGTATTTTCTCAGTTTGGTTGTTGATCATTCAAGATTCACTTGGAATAGACTTATGAAGCACAAATCAAAAGTTTCTACATTGTTGCAACATTTCATCATTTGGGTTAATACTTAGTTCAATGCAACAACTAAAACCTTGAGGAGTGACAATGGAAAGGAACTTGTCATAACACAACTTTTACTTGATCATGGTATTTCTCATCAATTTTCTTGTGTGGAAGTTCCTCAGCAAAATTCTATTGTTGAGAGGAAGCATCAAAATTTGGTCAATGTAGCAAGGGCAATTTGTTTTCAATCCAAAGTGCCTTTATCATTTTGGGGTAAATGTGTGAATACTGCAGCTTATTTGATCAATAGAATAACCTCACCTGTACTAGATAACATGATACCTTCTTCAGGCTTCATGTTGTTGAACCAGACTACAGTAGACTAGGGTTTTTGGATGCTTATGCTTTGTTTCCACTTTAAGTTCCCAAAGACATAACTCTAGCCCTAGAGTCAATCCTTATGTTTTTCTTGGTTATTCATCTGGTTACAAAGGCTACAAGGTTAACAACCTCAACACTAAATCCTTCATCATTAGCAAAGATGTGATTTTTCATGAACATTTGTTTCCATTTCATATCAATCCTGGAAATTCATCTGCATATGCATCTAATATTTTTCCTCAAACCATTATTCCAAATCATGCCTTTGTACCTGACATGGTCGTTACTCCTGCACCTCAGCCTCCCGCAATACCTCCTGCCCCATCACCGGCACTGCAGGCTCCTTAGGTTCCTTATTTAGCAGTAAGAAGGACAACTAGGCAAATCAGGTAGCCTGCATACTTACAAGATTATGTTTACGGTGCGAATTATCCTATTAGCAAACACTTGTCATATGCTAGACTAAAGCCTCATTATGCCTCTTATATAAACAATGTCTCTACTGTTTATGAGCCAATATTTTATCATCAAGCTACCAAATATCCTGAGTGATAGAAGGTAATGAAAGAGAAATTGGATGCCATGGAGTCTAATAACACATGGGATGTTGTGCCACTCCCTCTTGGCAAAACTTTAATTGGTTGTCGCTGGGTCTATAAGGCCAAATATAATGCAGATGGTTCTTTGGCTAGGCAAAAAGCTAGGCTTATAACTCAAGGTTTTACTCAGTAGGCCGATATACATTATCTTGAGACTTATTCTTCTGTTGCCAAACTAACAACAACAAGGATCCTTCTTTGTATTGTTGTTGTCAAGGGATGGAAATTGTTTCAACTAGATGTCAATAACGCATTCTTGAAAGGGGATCTTGTTGAAGAAGTCAACATGTCACTTCCTCTGGTTAAAAAAACTTGTTTGCAAACTCAGCAAGTCAATGTATGGCTTCAAACAAGCTTCAAGACAATGGTTCAACAAATTTTCCAATGCTTTGCTGCAAACTGGTTTTGTCCAGTCTAGAAATGATTATTCTTTGTTCACTAAAAGTGTAGGCTCCTTTTTGGTAATCATTCTAGTCTATGTGGATGATATTATCTTTGCCAATCCTAATGTTGCAATGCTCAATGAAGTTAAAGCTTCTCTACAATCTCACTTCAAGTTAAAGGAACTTGGTGATTTGAAGAATTTTCTTGGCTTGGAGATTTCTCGGTCATCCACAGGCATTACTCTCAATTAGAGAAAGTACACTCTATCCCTTTTTGATGATCTTGGTTATTTAGGTTCAAAATGTAACGACCTAAAAATTATTAACAGCACGAAAATGACTACTTCCATTACGGAATCCTCTTAGGAACACTTTAAAAAAAAACATACACTTTAACTTTAATTAAAAATAAATAAAACTTTCCTTTTCTGAACAAACATAAGCTTTTTTACAATGAACATAAATATACATGATAAAAATACTCAACTGACTCGAAGATCCTGCCTGTATACAATTAGAGCACTCTAGACATGACTCAATTACAAATAAAAATAAGACAAACAATTCTTATAGGTAGCTTCACCTCAAGGTGAACTACTGACTCTTGAATTCTGATGTCGCTGCACTGACCATAAACTCCATACTCTGTTACGCTGCTTCGTATCCTGTAACTAGAGGGGAGGTTGAGGGGTAAGAACTCTAGGAAGAGTCTCAGTGGATGGCCGTCTGCACGACAACATGGGACACTTCGAAAACATAACATGCAAATGCAATACATAATATATAACAAGCATAAAACATTTATAATAGTGATACTTTACAATAAAATCATAATCATTTTTTGAAAAATAATCATTAAATAAGAAGGACATCTAGATAGACGGTTCTCGAGCATTACAGTCGTGCTTATCACGCACTACCAAAGTACATAGGTCACGACAGTTGGGGATGTACTATTCGAGTCCATAGCTGAGGATACACAACTCGATTCCATAGATCCCTGATAGTTAGTCCTGATACACTACCCAAGTATCTTTGCCACGATAGTTGGGGATACGCTACCCAAGTCCATAAATCATTGATAGTTAGTCTTGATTCTTACTACAATGGTACCAATGGTCAACTTTGGTTGTCGCTGACTTACAATTCCATCTTAGATATAACTTCCATGAAAACAATTTAAATATATAACATAACATGATCATCATAGCATAATCCTATAATTGATACTAATAGCAATTACATGACTTAATATTATTAAATGTTTTATCTTAGAAAAATATAGATAGACAAAGATTCCATGCTTAGGGAGGTTCCCGGGTAAGAGAAGTGCGTCCTAATGGACAGTTTAAATATCAAGTCTTGTCTTAGCCAGAACATTTCCTTTATAGAAATCTTCTCCCACTAGAATCTTTCCTTAACCGTAATCTTTTGTTATAGGTTTCTACTAAGCCTAACCATACAATTCTAACTATGTGAATATTTATATAACTTATTACTAATCATACACACGCAACATAACTTATTTAATGCAATAAAATAGGTGGTCCCGTATAGTTCTAAAACGTTTCATGATTTTCTAAAATAATTTCATAAATATTTCATAAATAGTTACTTTCATGAATAAAGGTTTCTAAAATAAATGATTATTTTCTTAAACAAGAAAATTTCTAAATAATAACTAATTACATAATTACTTAAAATAAAACATTAAGTTCCACCTCCTAGGATTTTATAAAACATGCATAAATAGAATAATCCTAAAAAAATACATTACTTTTAAAATAAATACATGGTCTAAAATAAATCGTGAAAAAAGCCACTCAACTGAAAATGGCTAACCGCTAAGAATCACTAAACTGAAAGCTCCTGACACCCTACGTGAAGGCACTGTTTCCCCACAAACGGAAAACAAGAGGAAGAAAATAAATAAAACTAATTGGAGTGAAAAGTCTCACAAAAGTGGAACCTCTCAAGCTCTTGAGTGAATTAGCAAGTCTAATCACTCACGGGAAGCTTCTAAATATAGGGGAAAAAGGAGACCTCCTTCTTTGATGCATCCGATGTGGGACTCCAAACAACGAGCCACTGTAGCGCCCTCTCCATTCCATGTCGCTGCAGTGCGCCTAGGGCACTGTAGCGTACCGACGTTTCCTTTTTTTTCGCCTTCCTTTTCTAAGGGTTATCACACAAAACCTACTCTCCTTCCAATGGAACGTAATTTGAAGCTTAGCTACAATGATGTAGAGTTATTAGCAGATGTTATTGCTTATAGAAGGTTGATGATTTGGAGGTTGTCCTATCTTCAAATTTTCAGGCTTGACATCACATTTGTTGTCAATAGGCTCAGTTAATTTGTTTCTCAGCCGAGAGATAACCACCTTAATGTAGCCCCTCATTTTCTCTAGTATCTCAAGAATTTGTCAAGGAAAGGCTTGTTCTTTCCTCTTTTTTTTTCCAATAATAACCTTCTGTTGTTTGCATTTATTGATGCTGATTGGGGGAATTGTCCAGATTCTAGGAAATCAACATCAGGGTTTTGCATGTTTTTTGGTGATTCCTTGGTGTCGTGAAAATCGAAAAAGGAAAATATAGTGGCAAGGTAAAGCCAAATACAGGGCTATGGCTGTTGCAGCTAGCGAAGTTATGTGGCTTGTGCAGCTGCTGAAGGATTTTGGTGACATAATCACTTATGTGAAATTCCTCTGTGACAATCAATCCGCCATGAATATAGCATCCAACCCAAGCCTACATGAGTGTACTAAACACATTGACATAGATTTACATTTTGTAAGAGATCATGTCCAATTTGGTTTGCTGTGCCTCATTCATGTTGCCTTAGCTGATCAAATTGCTGATCTCTTGACTAAGCCCTTAGCCCCTTAGCAGCTCCATTGTTCCATTCACTCATCTCCAAGTTGGGCTTGCTGGATATATTTGCTCCAACTTGAAAGGGAGTAACAGACTAAGGAGTTATTTAACTAATAGTAAATTAGTTGCATGAAGTAGTTAGTGATTATTTCCCCATGTGCTTAATTAGTATAGTTAGTTAGAGAGTTAGTTACACTAACTTGACTCTCAAGTAATTGAGTCCTCTTGTATATAATTAAGCTAAAACTCTACCAATGAAAATGTTCATTTCTCAAATACTCTCTGATAAATTGAAAAAAAAGTAATTAATACTACGTTAAAATATTAAAATGACACTTATTTGTGGACAAATTTATTTGGCCTAAAAGTCCCTTATTTGTGAATGGAGGGAGTATGTGGCGACCCATCATCATCCTCTTAATTTAGTAATGTATTTTGCTGTATCCCCTTGTAGAGAGAAATTTTTGGGTGGAATTAGAATACCATGCTAAACATATCAAGAGAAAAATTTTTAAGCATAAAAAAGACAATGTCATACTGAATGTAATTCAGACTCTAAAATAAATGATATTTTAGCTTCTATCATTAGAAAACCTACTTAAACCTTAAACATCATCATTTATTATGTAGTTTTTGAGAATTGAGATATATGAATATGAGAGAGGATTCATTTCAAGTGGTGGGAACATATGCAAGCAGAGTGCAAGTATTTTTTTATTATTTTCTTTATGGGAATGCACAGTGCAAGTATTACACATTTAATTGAAATTTAGAATCTTTTCCTATTATGAATTTTTTAGGAAATATTTGTTACGTATTTTAACAAATAGTTTTGAGTTTGTTTTTTTTCGGTAGACAAATAGTTTTGAATTTGTCAGCAGTACATACCTTATCATTTCCTTATGAAATGTTATATAACTGAACGGGATTAATTCTCTAAATCATATTATTTTGACGATAAAATATAAAAGATTAAATAATGTAAAAAGTTTAACAATAGATCAAAATCATGCATTAAAAAAAAAACATGTCATTATCAAAAATAAAAAAGATCAGAATTAAATTTTTTTTTATAAACGACGGGGCTAAAGCTCAAAAAATATCAAAATTATATGACCTTATAACTAAAATAATTTAAATTATAAGTGGTTAGGGCTTTTACAGTCCTAATAAAATGCACTTAATTTGGGCAATTCTGTTTTTGCCAATTTTAAAAAGAAAAAAAAACAATTAGTGCAATTCTTGATTCAATGGTTGCAATTAACCAAAATATATTCATAATTTTTTTAAAAAGAAAATAGTATTAAAATTTTAGATTTATGTGCAGTTGAATCTACCGTTTAGTAGTTGCTCCTACACCCAGTGAAATGGAAGGACTTAAATTCGAGTTATAAGGTGAATAAAAAATTCTTCTCAATTATTTTAGTTAAAAAAAATTACATCTCTATGGTATTTTATTATTTTTATTTTATTATTTTTTTTCAAAGAATAGCATTGAAATCAATTTCTTATAGTCAAATTTAGGCTGATCATATACATGATTTTTTTTTTACTTCAGAAATTGTACTCAATATGGTTTAAACCTAAAACTTCATGCATATTATCTAAATCACTCAACCAATCCTAGTGGCTTGTCATACACTTAATTTGATTTGATGCAACTATTATTTTTTTTCTTCTAAATACAAATAAATCCCTAAATTAATAGTTGAATTAATCTTCAATAAATTAGCGTGACACTCTAATTTGCAGACTCATAAAAACCTTCTAATCTAATTTGTTTTTTTGTTGCATCAACGTTCAACTAAATACTTGTACTAGTATATAATTAGATCTGTGGCCTGTGTTGTAAAGATCCTTAATGCGATCCAACGACTTTGGTTAAGTAGTTCAGGTTCACTTAATGCTGTGGGAAAAGTTGAATATTACGTTATCCGTTTAGATGGGAACGAATTAAAAGCCCCCACAATTCAGGTAGCAGCATTGAATAAAATACACATACCTACTTGTGCTGATGGGTGTGGACTACGGTCCTTATTTTCCTTAATTTCCTGTTGAGGTATGCGAGCGGTGGACATTATTGAAGGAAAAATGTTATGCTTACAGCTGGATCATATCAACTTCTTCTTCTTCTTCTCTCTCTGGTTACGTAATTTAGAGCATGACATTATGATCGTATCATTTTTCACCGTGAATCAATGATTTCATGATGAATATGAGCAAAAGAAGGAATTGCATTCCACTTCTTGAGGGAATTGAATTCCATATACCATTCCAATCAGATCGTTAGAGATTAATATATTCTTAATGAAGGTAGTTTTTCTCATACACTTAGACTGCTCTTGTAGTGATTTATAAAGACTCCTGTTGGAACTAATTAAGCAAGAAAGAACGAGAGTTATCTCATTATGTGTTGATAGTTGGCTATGATAAAGGTGAACGTTTTGCTTCACAAATTAATCGAGTCAAGCAGTAACGTCCACATAGACTAGTAACTAGGGATATTGAACTTGACAATAGCTTAAAATGCATAACCGCATAAGACATGTCAAAAGCCAATTTTGTAACATTAAAAGATTAAATAAAAATATAGAATAAAATCACTGACCGACTTGGTCAAGAGTAATTATACCTAAGTAACAAATCAACAGTTAAATGGTTAAAGCAAATAAAGACATAAGAAAATTGATCCTTACCACGTAAATAAATTTGTATTTAAAATGATAATAATAAAATAATACAACAAAAAAAAACTAACATAAAATGTTGATTTCTTTGTTTAACAAAGTTAGTTTCTTGTTTTTTTAATAGATTTTGTTTCTTTCTTCAACAAAGTTTGATTCTTGTTTTAGAGGAGCGGGAGAAGGAGAGGGAGAGTGAGATATATAAGATACATGAAAGATAAAAGTAAAAAGTCAACACCGTTGACAAAAGAAATCTACATTTTTAAACAAGGAAATCAACATTATGTTGGTTTCTTTATTTAAAAATGTTAGTTTTTTCTTTTCAATAGAGCTGGATTATTTTTTTTTAGTAATGTTGGTTTCTTTCTCCAACAAAGGAGAGAGAAAAGAAAGTAGACTTAAAAAGTGAAAAAAGAGTTACTGAAAAAGCTATAACGAATTGATGATGGAGCGAGAGAATGACAATGACATTTTCTTTCTTATTCTCGTTGAAGTAAAGAATCTTATTGCTAAAAAAAGAAACCAATTCCGTTGAATAAAGAAACCAACATGTTTAAACAAAGAAACTAGCATTATAGCTAGTTTCTTTATTTAAACATGTTGGTTTCTTTATTCAACAAGGCTTTTTTTTTTAGCAGTGTTGGATTTCCCATTTTGGTGAAGAGAGTGTGTGAATGAATTAGAAAAAATAATGTGATAGTAATGTGAAAAAAAAAGAAGCAGATATAGAAAGACAATAAAGTGATGATTATTTTTTATACTTTATTTTGTGTGAAATGTTGATATTTTTATAAGGTGGCCATACATTAGGCATATACATTATTATACACCTAATATTTCTCAAAATTCATAGATGCATGCTCCAGTAAGTCTTTTCTTTTGTTGTGTTCTTCTAATGCAAAGAGTTTAATTGTAACAACAAAGCGGGACAGTGCCACATGTTTTTAGGTATGAAAAGTTTGTTTTGAAAACTTATTTTATTGACTAAGCATTGACTAATTATAAAGGCCCAAATGAAAGTGGAGCTGAGTTGATCGTTGTGGGTAGCCCAATGTTTTTTTTTTTTTTTATGGTTTTTCTTGTAGTTTTTAGCTTAACACGTCTAGTTGAAAGGTGATGATCTAATTATGTGGTAGCCATTTTTTATTGCATAACTTATATGCTAGATGAAATGCTTCAAGTTATGTTTGAGAGTTAGGAGGGAAAGGAAACATAAGGCATTAAGGGTGAGGAATCCTTCCTTCCCCTCCCCTGTCATTTTTTAATGTATTCCCCTTTCTTTTTGTCCTAACTTTCATAAAAAGTCTTAGAGTGTGTTTATGAATTAAATTTTGGAGGGGAAAGGAAGGCTTTGGAGAGCTTAGTCATGTCTTTTATATGTGAAAATCATGATAAAATCTCCAAAAATTTTCCCTTACCCTCCAAAACTCAACTCGCGAACATACCCTTAGTGATTTTAACAGTTTCCCTTGTTTAATACATATAGGCATTCCTTAGAAATTTTGCATGTTTAATTACAAAGTTACTTTAGTGTGATCTTTGTTGTTTTTTTTTTTTTTTCCCTTTTTAAGGGCATGTCTCTTTGTTAGTGTTATTTGGGTTGGTCTATATGAATTTGCATGCCTACTACTATTCCTCCAAGTAAGTGGTGAGGGTCATACTTTTGTGAATGAGTGTTTATCCATTTCAAGATTCAAATAACATTTTTGTTCTTGATACTATTGATAGTGTATTTGTCTTCATATAGGGCGCAAAATCAACATTAAGGACTATCAGTCATAATGATTGCAAATATTGTAAGTTCCCATCCCCAAAATAAATTTCAATTATTTTTTCCCATTCAATTCTTATGTGCCACACTGACTAAGCTTGTTTATTATTCCGAGGAGTTCAACGGTTGGTATCCAAAATCTGAATCAAAGTTTTCTCTAATGATATAAGTTTTATTAAGTACCTTCAGTGAAAGTGATTCAAAGCTTCTATTTCTAGTACATTAATGTATACACATTATTTAGAAAGCACAAGTATGAAATGCACAAAGACATTCATATATATGTTTTTGTGCACAAAATTACGCAATGATGTGGACAACAAAGCTACATTTCTTCCAACTGTAATATAGCTTTTTATGTATTTTCTGAATCATTTTTATCCCTCAATGTCTTCCTTTCGATTTTTAGGTTCGTCACATGTTGAATCAACATCCAAATTAACTTCATTGAATTTATACATTCATATATATAACTTCCCCCCTCCCAATAATCCCTCAATTGAATTCAGATTTATAATATGCTACTTTACGATGGCGTTGACGAGCTCGGTTGGTTTCAGGGGAACACCTAATGAGTTTTCCTGAGCTGGTACCCTTCCATTCTCTTATGATACTGATAACGCCTAACCTTCCGATAGTTGTTTACAAGAATGCCTTGTAGATTTGGAATATGTTTTTTTTTTTATATATATTTTAAAATACTATATAATACTAGTTGGGAGGAGGAATGATTGTTTTGGTCTGAGTCCTAGTTACTTTGGTTTCTAAATTCAAAATTTTTCTTTCTAATCCTTAAAATTATAAGTTGTAGCTAAGTCAAGTTAGTCTTTTAATTCATTATCATTCATGTTTTTGTTAATTTGTAATTGGCTACTTGGGACTGAAAATGTAGTTGTAATAACAACTAACCTTACAAATGAGATTGCAATACCACTTGGGAATGCAAATCTCAATTACTACCACAACTTCTTTTATACCAGCCGATGCTCGCATGATCTCATTTGTAATCCTAGATAATGTGACAACTCATGTGCAACCTTAAATGTTGTCGCTTGTCATAGTCTCATTTAATATGATAAATTGACGAAAACATGAATGATAATGAATTGAATCACTAACTTTACTTATGACTTACAATTTCAAATATTATAAAATATTTTAAATTTCACTGACCAAAATAATTAAAACTTACGATTTCAATGATCAAAACAACCATTACCCGTAGCATGAAACTCGTCCGGTGCACAAATTTTTTTTTGCATTGTATACATAAATTTGATTATATATAGGATTTGATTTATATATATTATTTATGTGCATGTATATTTAATAAAGATAAATGAACAACATGTTGATAAATGATTTAATACTATTTAACTGACAAATGTACTACTTGAATGAATTTATAGAAATTAGAGTTTACTATAACAAATCCAATGTTTTATCATATAACTTCATTCTTTTATTTACTAGTTATTGGAAAAGCGATGAGCAGCTTTGTTTCTGGTAAGGATAGGGATCCGAGTTTTATTCTTAAAAAGCACACTTACAATATGTAAATATAAAAAATAAATTGATACCTTAAATTTTTCTATTTAATTCAATGATATATTTGTCAAACTGCAATCATAGATGAACAAATGATAATTTGAAATGTCATGACGAAAATATATTAGTTAGAAATAGTAGAATTCACGCATAGCAAAGTCAGTGAATTATTATATGAAAGTCAGATTTAATTTTAATAATAAAAAAAAGATTAGAAAAAAATGAGATACTGTCTACGTAGAGTTTCAAATGTTCTCAAATACTTCTTTAAAAACAATATTTATTGTTGAGGTGTAGTTCTATCCTTTTTTATTCAAAATTAGTATATAACTCATTCCTGTAATTTACTCTGGATAATGTGACATACAAATGACCATGTCTGAAGGTTGGTGGTCTGGATAGGAAAGGTTCTACATTGATCAGTGAGTGGGGAAACTGAAAGTTTTGTGAAATGATATTTGCTTAGTGTGATATGATTGATTGCCAGCACATGTCGATATAAATAAAGATGAAAAAGGTTTTGGAGCATAAAAAAGTTTTTGATACAAGCCTAGACTTTTCATAATGGCCGGTATGAAACTCCACATAGTGAACAGGGCATCGTGCCCAACTCCAATTCTCAACCGCAAGGAAACAACACCAAGGTTGAAAGTTCATAGAGTTTTCCCAACGAACCTTAGATCCAGATCCATGTGGATTCGCGTGGTATATGGTAAGTTGATTTTTTTCTCTAATTAATTAATAACTTACTTCTATTAATTTTGTTTAATGTTTAATTGCTAAATTTTTTCACCGTATATAGATGACTTTCATTTTAGTGTGCTTTTATTGAGCTTGTGAACATGATCAAAAAGTGTTACAATCATCTTGTACACTCTTGGAAGAATCTCACCAAATGGAGATTTGCAAATGTGTGATACGTGGAGGGTAAAATTTAATGAACTTGTATTACTAGTTAATTAAATATTTTCCTAGTATGTGATTAATGATTTAAAATTTTTATTTTTGTATTTGTAGGAGCATTTCATCATTGATGATCATGAACGGGCAAGATGTAACATGCCTTTGAGTATAAGATAAGACACCGCTTACAAGATCTTTACGCTGCCATTAAGTAAGGGGTGGATAACAACTCCACTAGCTAGCTAATCCCTAAAATCCTGAGGGGCTTGCAGGAAATTTGGGAAACTGACAACTAAAAGGAAGAGTCAAGGAAGTGCTAAGCCGCCATAAATCTAGTGAGGGGCGGACCGTTGCGTTGTGACAGGTCTACTACCATTTTGTCAACAGGGTTTGGGAAGGTAAGATTAAAAAATTGTTTATTAATTATGTAAAATTACTCTTATTATAAGTTTTAATTTATTGATCTAATGAATGCTCAAAATGTAGAGAAAAGAGTTTGATTGATATTTGACTAACGAGGACCTAATACTGGAGCAAACTGTTGGCAATCCTAAAAAGAACTGCATCTATGATAGGGGGATATTTCTAATTAAACCCAAGGAGTCTAGTTACTAGGTATGCGATGCCTACTATTGACATTCGTGCCATTGCTCATGATGACCTCAGCCAGATGATCTTTCAGTAGCTGTGTGATCAAGATAGATATATACCCAAATCTTCCATCTCACCCAACAAAATGATGGACAGAAGAGTAAGGGAAGAATTATAAGAGAAAGGTATCTCAGCAGATACAATATGCTCAGTCGTCAATGTGGGATCAGCTTTGGGGTGGAGAAGGATCATCATGTCCTCCTCAGACTCTAAGGAGGAGCGTGTCTCAAACACTGACAGCAACAA
Source organism: Nissolia schottii (assembly GCA_003254905.1). Classification (NCBI taxonomy): domain Eukaryota; kingdom Viridiplantae; phylum Streptophyta; class Magnoliopsida; order Fabales; family Fabaceae; genus Nissolia; species Nissolia schottii. Next base: position 256,822 of record QANU01087130.1, on the reverse strand, counting down.
CAATTGTGACGAGTACAACCCTAGTTATACCCTAACCAAAGACTATGAATGATCGTTTGTTGTATTTTTTTAAAAAACTTTAGAAATATAGTACATTTTTATTTTTAATAATGAATATTTAATTAGAATTTGTATAATTATATTTCTATTTATTAATTATAATGCATATTAAATTTAAATGATTTTTCTATATGGTTATAACAATTAAATAATTAAAAATTTTAAAAATTATTACTAATATATAAATCTTTCAAGAAAAACATAACAATATTTTATTCATAAAAACTGCTGATAGATTATCCGTTAATAAAGCTCTATCACCTTTGATAGCTTGTCTGCAACATATATTTCCATCGCAACTTGCAATTTTTTTGATGGATTAGGTCATATGTCGGTAAGGTGCTACCGACGAGGCATCTATCGACTAATTTTATATGTTGAAAATGTAAAAGAGCATCGACAACACTCTTATATTCATCGGTACAAGGTATTTTCTTGTAGTAGTGTATGGAGGGGTGATAGTTTTTACCTTTACCAAGAAGAGCATATGCAATTTTGCATTTCCAAATCATCTATGCTTCATTGTTCAAGAAATATTTGCATGATTATGGAGCATATTTAATGGGTACTCTATAAACATTACTAACCGTTGATTTGAATTTAGTGTTTTGAAAAACATACAAAAAGTTAAAAAAATTAATGATTAGTAATGTTTATGAAGCACGCATTAAATGTGTTTCATGAGCATTTTTTGTTTTAAGTATTTCTTTCATTGATTATTATAGTGTTGGTGCACAATTTATGGCTTAATAATTAATGAATTTGGAAAAGTGTACATTAATGGTCATGAAGGAGAGATTTTTTTTTTCATTTGTTGACCAAAAAATCCATCTCTCATGCATCAATTTGAATGAGGAGAGAGAGAGAAAGAGAAAATAAAATTGAATGTTGGTTGTCGTAATAAACTTTTTTTTTTCATTGTGCATAAATATTCATAGTTGTATTTAATTAGCAATAGAATTTTATCTTTATTATGGGTTTTGCTAAATAGATGAATTTTGGTTGGATAAATTTTTTGGAGAGAAGTTGAATCATCTAGAGAATGACACCTTAGCATCATCCTCCTTAGCTGAATTCCATGAATTTTAAAGTTAATATGAAATTTGAAATATGGTTGATATGACTTTAATATTAAAATTAAATCAACTCAATTTATTAATCATCCAAAACACACTACCTAATGGAAATGGTGGAGGAAAGAATTCATATGATTTTTAATCTTTTAATTATTGAATTTTGAAATTAGGGTCCTAATTTCTATAATTAACTATATTTTTTTTATGATTAGTTATATTTTTTAACTTGAGATTTAACAAATCATTAATTGAATGTAGAATAAAGGGATAGGAAGGATAAATAGAGCAATTTTATTTAATAAATTAATAGGATAACCAGAAAATAAAATCAATGTTTTTTTTCCAATGAATAATCAATGTTTTCTTTAGCGGTTTGATTCTCAGTATAAAATCAAAAACACTAGTAGTACTTTCTTCGTTCACTTTTTGTTTTCATTTTTAAACAAATATTTGTCCAATATTATTTGTCATTTGAGTATTAAGGAAGTATCAAATATATTTTTTTTACAAGTTTACCATTATCATCTCTCAAATTCCCAATAACACTTAATTAGTACTCCTCTCAATCTCCAATATTAGTCTCTTTTAAAAACTTAAATTATTCCATATTATTAGTCCCTGTAGCCTTTCAATGTAGAATTAATGACTATATACCAATTTTACCCTTAGTGGAGAGAGACTTAACGGGAAGAGACTTAATGGAAAGATGGGTAATTAATGGAGAGAAAAATATACAAAGAGTTATTTAGTAAATTAACTTTATTTTTTTGGTAAAATTAAGATTATTTAATGACTTCTTTAAATCTTGTGCATTAGCCTAAAAAGACTAATATTGAGGAACAAAGGGACTATAACACTAACCACACAAGGTTAATTTTGTCTACACACATTATATTTTCTCTATTTTAGTGTCAACTAAGTAATTTTTTAAACTATGTGGTTTTGTTAAAAAATGAAGAAAAAAAAGTGGAGGAAGAGAGTATTATTATATAATAGAAAGTCAAAATAACCGTGAATTTACAGGACATAAATACTAGTAGTAGATAATAAAAGATGGATAGATAGCTCACAATTAATTAATAGATTGATATTTTCTTCTTAAATATTTTAGAAAAAAGACAAAGGTTAAGTTATTTTTTGTTTTGTTTACCATGTTGAAGTCAAGTAGAACTTTTTGAACAACAAAGCTTTCCATTCTAAATTTTAACACAATTGCATACTTAAAATTAGATATCAAAACATCAGTTAGATTAGATCCATATATACCATCTGATGTACGTACTTGTCGATGATCAAAGGTAAATCTAAATCCTAAAATATTAATTGGATTATGTTGTGTCATAAGAAAGAAAAATGTTGACAACTCTTTTTTTTTTCTTTTTCTTTTTTTAAAGGGGTTATACATTAATTGAATAACTTATATAGTGGAAGTTTGCAACATAAAAATGAAAAAATAATGGAAAAAAGGGACAGTAAAATATAACACACGAATCTAATTTTTATTAATGTTAATTAACATCAAAATGAAGGCTTATAAATCTTAGGATTTAATAACAACTTATTTCTTGAGTTCTGCGTTGTTGGAATCTCTTTGAGAACCTCCTTGAACCGATTTCACAAAATCACCATTATGATCATTGTCATCAACACTAGATGGTGGCACAGGATTATGAATTGGATTAGGGCCACTTGGAGTTTGCCTAAGCACGCGAACCACACGTGGCAACACCACGTGACTTGAAGTTGAAGAAGATGAAGTCACCTCTACGCTCACCACCATGGTGATTTCACTTGTTGCAAAGAGTACTACGAGAAGGGATGCTAATGCCAGCACTGTAGAAGCCTTTGTTCTTAGCATTGGCATGTCTTTTAACAAAAAGTGTTGCCAATTAGTGATGAATATCACCTATATGTGGTTCCCTTTATAGACAATTAAAAAAAAAGGTGATTTCTCACCTACCCCATGGGGTAAATATCCCATATTACATAATTTATCCATTTTTTTATAATTTTTATAGCTATATTTATTGAATTTTGTTATTATTTCATGTTTTTTATAATCGTAATAAATTTTTCATTAGTCAAATCATTGAAAGAGCCAACTTATAAGAGGTTTAGAAATTTTCAGATCATTTGAGCTAATTTATCATATTAGATAATATAATCCATAAATATTTTAATTTATATCATAAAATGATAACAAAATTCCATAAACTTAGTTGTTAAATTTATTAAAAATGGATAATTAAGTAGCATGGAACATTTACGCCATGTGGTATGTGAGAAACTGCCATTAAAAAAAAATTAACTCCCTCTTTCACTAATATGTGTCTTTTAAGGTTTTTTTTCATATAGATTAAATAATTTCTCCTTCTGGCTAACATTAGATGTCACTTTTGATATAGACACATAGATTAAGAAATAAATTAATTTGCATATATCTAGAGAAAAGATTTTTGTTTCTTTTACCATTCTCTTTCTTCATTTAAAACACATGGTGAATTACTGTAAAGATAAAATTAGAAAAACTACAATTAATACTTCCTTAATTTAGTCAGGTGGCAACTAATTTTGAAAAAGGTTTTAAATGAAAAAGGTTTTAAATTCAATCACTATTTAAGAAGAAACTGAAATTAAAAGGAGATAACGGATAAAAGATATAACACCGGATGTTTATACTGGTTTGATCACCATTGTGTGATCTACCTCCAGTCCGCACCCAAAGGTGAATTTTTCTTCACAAATCAAAATTTCCCTTACAAACAAGATTGTGAAGACACATGCTGAGTTCCTCAACTTTACAAAATCAATGTTCTCTACCAACAAAATTCTCTCAAAGGCATTTTTTGAGGATAATGCTTCACAGATGGATTTTGCCCCTTTTTTTGAGATACAAATCAGAACACTCACACTCCTAAATTACAAGAGTAGTAATAACTAAAGGAAGGATAAAAGAAAAATGATACGAGGGAGAAGGTAATAAGACAAGTATATGGCTAATTAAGACTTTAAGACTTCATGGTTCTTCCTCTTTTTGCATATTGACTTGTCTCTTTTGGTGTAGAGTAGAATTCTTTCCTTCAAAGACTTTGTTATTTCTAACAAGTCAAATCTTCCAAAGTGTAGTAGTAAGGATGGATAACAATTCTTCCATGGTTGGATCATGTTGCACAGAGTAATCCAAGTCCTACCACTAGAATAGCTTGGGATTATCGACCCGGACACTTGGAAAATTTCCCATAAGAGACCATACATGCGTTGAGTGAGCACAAGCAATTAAATAGTGATAAGCCGACTCAATCAATGTCATGCATCTGAAACAACTATCATCAACATGCGGAAGCCTCATTTTCAATTAAACTCCTTTTTAAAACTTTTGAACTTAAATATAAAATAAATTTTCTTTTTCAAAACACATATTTTGATAATAGCTAATTAAAAAAATGCAGGGTTATTGGAGGTGTGGTGGAGCCATTATGGGAAGAGTCTTTCAATTGGAAATTTTGATTTAGGATCAAGGGTAAAATATTCTTTTCGTGCATCTAAACAATTTTGTTTCCTTAAAAAATATCTATTGCAAGAGGTCCGTTCTATGAGGGGCACGCTCCATGTGTGAAGGCAATGGATGCTGAGCTGCAGAGGAGATGTCAAGCAGAAGAGAGGGGCGCTAAGTGAGCATCAGAATTCGACAACTATTTGTCAGAAAAATGCACGAAAATAAATCAAAGGGTAGTTATGGATTAAAATTGTTGGACACGGAGTCGAGAAGATTTTGTTGTGCTGCATATCACTTTTCATATATCTTCTCCTTTTCTCCCTTACTTCCCTTCACTTTCTCTCACGTCTGCAACCTCTATTTCCATATCTTTTCTTCCATTTTGAAACCCTAAACATAAGATTCCACTTCCTTGTTCTTTTCCATTTTCTTATTATTATTTGTTTACATCATTTTTTTGCTTCATTTTTTTTGTCTTATTTGTTGTTTTTGGTTGTTCAAAAATTTGTGTATGTAAATACAAAAGTTTTTGTATGTTTATTCAAAAGTTTGTGTATGTAAACATCAAAGTTATTTTTATATTCATCTTATTCTTAGTTTCTACTTGTTCAAAAGTTTGTGTATGTGAGCACAAAGTTTGTGTATATTTATTCAAAAGTTTGTCTCTCTATTTTGAAATATTTGTGTATAATAAAAAATGAGGGGGTTTTAACATGTATATGGTTACATTGTAACCTATATCCAGATTCATGGGTCAAAATGAAAAAATACGAATGTATAGGTTGAACTTCTGAAATCGCCATAATGTACGGCGATTTCAAAAATTCGAATTAGAAAAAAAAAAAAACAAACTTGAAATCGCCAGGACTACTGGCGATTTCAAAAAAGTTGATGGGACATGGGAGCAGGGTGTTGGGCCATTTTAGAAAAGTTGATGGGATGTGGGAGCAGGGGCTAGAGGGGAAGTGGGAGCATGGGCTGGTGGACACTTTTTTTATAAAAAAATATTTCGAGTCTGAAATCGCTACTTTTTATGGTGATTTCAGACCTTTTAAAATAAAAAAAAATTCAGAAGTTTGAAATCGCTATAGAGGGTAGCGATTTCAGACCTCAGGTCCATATAAATGTAAATATTTTTTTTTGGACCATACTACAGGACTATCTTTTGTTTGGGTCCATTAATATGTAAAAAAAAATCGAAAATGAGTGCACGCGCACTTAGAGTGTGAATAGGAAAATAACTGGATACTTTTCGATATTTAATGCGATTCAATTCCCTTTTTATTTGATTTTTGAAATTGGTAAAGTTTGTACTACTAGTTTAAAATGTATAGCGTATAGCGTAAGTAGCTATACATTAGTTGCATGTTAAATGTATTTTAATTATACAGCTAGCATTGCTATTAAAAAGTGAGAAAATCTATAAACTTTTTTCCATTTACTTCCACTTACTTCCGGGATTTTCGTTAATAGTGCAAATTCATTGGTGCAAATACTCTTTATATGCCATTCAGGTGAATTGTATTGGGCTATCTAGCATTACCCATAATTTTAAAAGCGAGAAAATAATGTGTTTAATACTAAGCTATTGAATTTTTTTTTTATTATTTCCTGTTTAATATTATATGTCATTTTTTACACAAGCATTGCTATTAATAAATCAATTAATTTGCACACACTATGGTTTTGGACTACAAACCTAGCTCACCTTATTTTACAACAAGTTTATTATATAATGCACTTTAGTCATTTTCTTTGATCTCAATTAATTGCTCAATCAAAATTTTCTCTTTTACATGTATTTCCTCATATTCTCACGCGCTTTTATTCAAGTCCTTTTTTCATCTTTCTCTCTTCTCTCATGCACCCCATTTGTGCACTGTTCAGGCTCTCATCCTTGCTTGGCTCCTAATTAGAACACAAAAATATGTGACTTTTTAAAGTAAAAATATCATCCTCCTGTTGCCTCTCAATAGGAGAGGATCTAAATCTATTTCCTGTGTCAAATTTTAAGATTGTCTCTCAGTTAAAATATCAGAAGCCACCATTTTTTTATGAATCAACTAGCTTACACTTGAAAAAAAAAGTACAAAAGAAACTATTGAGACTTTGGCACATGAAGGCCATGCCACGATAAAATCTCTCAAAATTTTGGTGGAAAAAAATTTATTAGAAGAAAAAAAGTGCACCAACCTGCACGATTTAAGGCGCCCAACAAAGAAAATAAAACACTATAATGATACAAATACTAACAATACAGATTTGTTTATTTATTAAGAAAAACTCTAACTAAAATATGAAATAAGTTTTTTTTTTCCTTTTGAAAAGCAGATTTTGATAACAACTTTTTAGAAGAAAAAAATGAAAATTGTGGGTTATGTATATTACATTTCTATATTTTTCAATCTACTCATTTTTTTTTCTGTTTAGTATGCCATGCCATTTAAGTTAGTCAAAAGCGAGAAAAGAAGTGCATCGAAAAGTATATCTTAAGGTAACTCCGCCCCTCTAACTCGTCGAAACATAATAATATTCAGCAAGTATAAAAAGAGTCTCATTAAAAACCTTTCAATAGAAAACTAGGTGAGACAAACTCTTTAATTTAAACAAAAAAAAAAATGCACCTCCCATACAATTTAAGGGACTCATCACGTACACCAAAGTCAATTCAAGGCTACACACCTAATAAACATCACCAATACCCATTACATAACAAAATCACATCCCATATCATTGAAGCCGCTTTATCATCTACCCACTCGGAAGCGTCATGGTGAAAACCATCTTCTAATTTAATATAAGAGACCATCATTCTATCATTCTATCGTTATTTAGAAAGCATCACATCATGCGGCAATTAAAACAACCTCAAAAGATAATCTACTAAGCTATGGAGATACCTGAGTATGATTATTTGGATGCCTCTGAGCCTGAGAGTGCAATAAACCAGCCAAGGGACAAGACGCCATCATGCCATACAACATATCTTCCGCACTTTTGGGGCCATAAATAATAGATACAACGCATTTAAACTGATTCTTTCAAGTAACCCTTTACGCAAAGCCATCGATCGGTTACCCTTTACCACCTTTTATGCCTCAAAAAAAATTGATTGTCCCACCATTCGAATTGAATATCCCCCCAAATCACATTTCATCTTCTTTGATCTGTTCTTTCGCATTTTATCTCTACAAACCCTACTAAGAAGACCATTCTTTCATAGATACTTCCTAAAATATAATATTAATTGGATTATATTGTGTTATAAGAAAAATGTTGATCACCTTTTTATTAAGGTGTTATAAATTAGACGATCGTAAATAGGTAGAAGTTTGCAACATAAAGTTGAAGATGCAAACAAAATGGCAAACAAATTAAATGGACAATAAAACACAACAACTTTGAATCATTCAACAACTTATTTTTCCCGGGTTCTATGTTGTTGGAATTCTTGCTAAAGATGCATGTTATTGGATGGTTGGTTGGGAACCTCCTTGAATTGATTCCACGACGTCAACATTATGATGATCCTTGCCACTACCAGAAGCAGGCGGTGGTGCGTTATTATGCAACGGGTTAGAGCCCGTTGGAGCTTGCCTAAGCATGCGATTCGCACGTGACAACTTCACGTGACTTGGAGTTGAAGAAGATGAAGTCACTTCTGCACTCACCACCATGGGAATTTCACTTGTTGCAAAGAGTAGTGCTATGAGAAGGGATGCTAATACTAGCACGGTAGAGCCCTTTGTTCTTAGCATAGCCATGTCTTTAACACAATTTCTTTTTTTTTTTTTTTTTTT
>QANU01087130.1:229984-247669 GCA_003254905.1 Nissolia schottii | reverse complement strand
GTGCTTAACTCCGGTAGTGCAGGGTGTGGAGGTCTGATTAGAGATGAATCGGGAAGCTTTGTTAAAGGTTTCTCGATCAAATTGGGCTTGACATCCATTACCAAAGCCGAGTTGTGGGGCATTTTGCATGTGCTAAATATTGCTTGGCAGGGTGGTTTTCAACAAGTTCGAGTTGATTGCGACTCTCAAAGTGCTATCAAGCTTATCTAGAATTGCCATAATCGTTTACACCCAGCTGCCTCGATTATATCTCGGATCCGCGAACTTTTATCAAGGAGGTGGGTGGTGCATCTTCAACACGTCTTCAGGGAGTCAAACCGAGTTGCTGATTGTCTTGCCAATATGAGTCACAAACTCGACAACTTTGAGCTCGCTCAGTTTGATATAGCCCCGGCGGCTACTCGCACATTACTTCTGAATGATCTGACTCAGATCGCGTGGCCTCGTGGAGGCTAGTTTTTTTGTTTTCTTTTTGGGCTTTTGCCCCTTTGTCCACCGAAAAAAAAATTCTAAGCATTTAAAATAATCTTTAATTTTCGTATTTTATTTATTTGTTTATGCTTTTTATTAATTATATAAATTTCACAAAATGTATTCAATTTTGTTAAATAGAAAGTATTAAATGATATAAATATTATTTAATTATATCAAATCTAATTTTGGATCCATATAAAACAAATATATCATCAATTAAGTTTTATATTTTTGTAATCAATAATCGTTATTCTATAAATAATTATTTTGACTAGTATTATTCTATAAAAAAATTATTTTTATTACTCACGCACATAGCTTCAGCCTTCTAAAGAATATGACACCACACATCACTACCAATTTTGATAATCTTCTTGTTGGTGGGGTCTTTTATTAGGTAATTTGTAAATTCATTGAAGGAATAAAGTCCAATAAAGGGACAAGAGTACATTATTGAAACTAGTTACCACACTCAATACTACGCTGAGACCAATTTCTAGAACCCAACACGACACTGACACCAAGCCACTGGAAACAACCCACACCTCCTTTAAAAAACCCTGAGTAAAAATTCAATCAGATAAAACCTTAAATTGAAGATAAAAAAAGTGTACCTCTATGAACAATTAAGGAAGAATTAGTGTAATATCCCGTGTCATGCACGGGACTTATAAATAATAATATGGTAATAAACAAATATAAATTTAGAAATATAATAATAAAGCAATATATAACATCAATAAAAACATTACAGCAACATCAATTGTGTATTACAATTTTTTGCCAGCTCTCATGTAAAGTTTGTGAAATGTATTTTTTAGACATCTCTCATGTTGAATTAAGTATATATTTACTATATCACTTTTGTTATATTAATATTATGAAGAAAATTACTATATGACTAATTATTTTTAATATAAATATACTATATCATAAGTTTTAAAAACTTTATAAAATTGCTTATTCCATATTTTATAAGTAAATTATTATTTATATGCATTGCACTTTATTTTCATCTCCCATGTAAAATTTGTGTAATGCACTTTTTTCACATTTTTTTAGGTAAATTATATGTTTACTTTAACATTTTTGAAATACTTAAAAAAATACTTTTGAGATATTAATATTAAAAAATTACTCTACAATTAATTATTTTTAACATGTAAAAAATAAATTTGTAACATAATTTATAAAATATTTATAAAATTGTTCTTCCCTTATTTCTAATAATTTTTTGAAATTAAAATCATCAATGTGATATATGGAAGACTAAATACTTTTTTTTGGTATATTACTCATTTAAATATAGTAATAATAATAATAATAATAATAATAATAATAATAATAATAATAATAATAATAATAATAATAATAATAATAATAAAGAGTATACTCATTCAATCGAAAAATTAGAAATAGAATTTTAATACTTTTCTGATTAATAACTTAAAAGAATCATAGTACCTTGAAGTATTAGGTGGCTTCATCTAACATCTAAAATGGGAATTTTGTTTTTCTTTTTTTGGGAAATCATGTAATAAAAAAATAAGCAATTTAGGAAATCACATGTGTATTCAAATTGAATGCAATATTTTCATAGCATTTGATTTATGATTTTTTATGCCTCTTCTAAAGCAAATCCCTACATGAAAAGCACTTACTTATCTAGTAGTAAAAGGAATAAAGAGGATATAAAGTAGTAATTTGTATACACAAAATTTTCGAATTTACATACTATATAGAGGAAGAGAAATGTGTGAAGATTTAATTAAAAAATACTTGTTAAAGAAAAGTTTATCCATTGTATGGGAAATGTGTGCAGAAACATAATTCTAAGAAGCAACATTTATTAACAATATTTAACAAATCTTTCAAAGACTTAATCTAAGTCATTTATTTATTTATTTTTGAAATATTTAATTTAAGCCATATTGATTCACATTTTTTCATTACAGTAAAAATGGAGAGAGCGATTCATAAAGAATTTGATTAATTACTCGTGGAATTATCCATTTTGTAGAATACTAAACGTGAAGAGATTGATGGAAAATTTCATTAAATATTAGTATTGGAAATAAACAATTTATATAAAAAATGTGGACATGGATACAAAGAGATTTACGAAAAATAAGAGAATACATATTAGTCTTAGAATTAGTCAATTTTAATTTGATATAACTTGCAATAAATGTAAAATGACTAAATCTAAGTCAATGAATCATATACTTTAATCTAAACCCTTTATTGGGTTGATTTTGAAAATTGATTCACATTAATGTTTGATTCCCATCTGCAAAGGTCTAGTATGATTTATATTACATTTAGCAGAGATTTTTTTTTTATGAGATTGACTAATTCTATTCAAAATCACATTCAAATTGAATGTGAGTTTTTAAAATCATTTTTCCAAATTTACTCATAATTAATGAGAATGAGACATTCAAGTTTTTATTTAATTTTTTGAATTATTTTTTAGATTTAAGTAATTTTAATGTAAATACATATTTAATTTTCATCTACTTCATGGACACTTTTTTTTAGAATTGACTAATTTTAATGAAAACACGAATTCAAATTTTAGGTAAGATACACATGAATTGACCATGATGAAAATTAAAAAAGAATGAGTCATTTACGAATAAACTAAAAGGGAAAAAAATGGACATATTGTCAATTTCTAAAGATTTTCTTAAAAAAAGACATCAATGAAATGAGGAGAAACACATTAATACCATAAAGCAAAATGTATTTGAATTAAAATTTTAACTCTAACACAAAAATACTACATACATAATAACTAACTCGAAGAAAACTAAACAAAACACATCAGTCTTCATTTCAGTTTTTTTTTATTATTAGTTACAATAAAACAACCACCCCTTAAATTATAATCTTCAATTTTTTTCTTCCAGCTATTGTAAAGATATACTTTGTTAGATCTCTTGGATGTCCATCATGTCATAAAATTTGCAATCAAAAGTATATACAGTGACACAGGTAAGTTTTGAGGGGAATGCAACTCCAGCAAATGATGTTTGTGTCACCATTTGTAATTTATGAGACTCCAAACGTGATATTCCATTCCCAATTTAATTCAAACCACTACGATTACAAGGCAGAAAACATGAAAATTGCCATAATATTATTGTTGATTCAATTTACAAAATTAAAAATAATGACAAACATTATGTGAATTTGTTAATGTGTGTTGAAGTGTTTCAAAAAAGTTAAGTCGAAATATTTTTTGAAAAATAAATTCTTAGCACAAGAATTTAGGCTCAAGTTTGTTAAGGCCATTAAGCCCAAGACTTGCGATCCAAAGAAATAAAACAAAGAAGCAGTTGGAGCCTAAGGAAGATGACCCAACGTGTTGAAAGAAAAGGAAAGCTAGATTCATTATTTTATTTGAAGAAAAGCCAAAGCATACAATGAGTGATCTGAAAAGACAATAGAGTAAAGGGAAGAGAAATTTATATTCCCTATGTAGCTACCAAGCAAATATTTAGCAAAGGAATAAAAGCAGAGGGAAACGTGAATGATGAAACCGTAGAAAGGGATAAGAAAGCACAAAGGAAATATTTCAAAGGAAATAAGAAATAAAAGAAAGAGAGAGAAAGAAGACGTGCTCTTGGTGCCAAAAGGAGCCGTCAGGTTTTGAAAGAAAAGAAAAGAAATGAAAATGATATAAAGCAGCAAACATTTCCAACGTTGAAAAGAAAGATAAGAAGTAGCAGAGTACATACCAATGTAGACAAAGAAACTTTCTCCTCAAAGGAAAGTAAAGAATAAAGAAATTAAGAGGAAGGAAACGTGCTGCAGATTTCAAAGAGAAATACGGTGGTGTCTGATTTTTTTTTGGAAAAAGCAAGAAAAGGTGAAAGGAAAGCTTTCTCTTGCACTACAGAAGAGGAAATGAAAAAGAAAAATAAAAAAAGGGGCGTGAGCTTTTCTTCATAAAAAGGAGAAAGAGAGCGAAATTGAAGATTGCTTTTATACTGCATTGTCAACTGAAATAGTACAAGAAAAAATGAAAGAAATGCAATGACACAATGGATAAAGGAATGCATGAAGAATATGGTACAAAAGGACAATGCACGAACCAATAAAAGATGGAGAACACATCAAATACCTGCAATGTTTTGAATTTTAAATCTGCAACAGTCAAAGAAATTTCAGCATATAAATTATAAAAGATGATGATGTGACCATTCAGGAGGTAGAAAAAGAAGAGCAAAAACAGTCTACCATTAAGCCTATAATCTGAAGTACAACTTTATTTTTTCTTCTCTCAAGACCTACCTACTCTGAAATCTTCTATATAATCTTCTTGTTATGATTCATTTTCTTTGTGAGAGAAGCATTATTTTGTTTGAGAGTCTTTGAGAGTAAAAGAAGCAGAGTATAGAGAGATTGTTTTGAGAAAAGTCATATTTGTGTATCTCTGTTCTTGAGTGTTTTGAATTTTTGTGAGGATCATATGAGAGTTTTTTTTTTGTTTTTGAAACAGTGTTTGTATTTGAAAGTCTTGTGAAAGAAGAGTGATTTAAGTATTTGAAGAACTAGACGTAGATTCCTAACTCTTAGGAATCGAACCAGTATAAATTCTGTGTGTGGTCTTCTCTTCCCTTCACTATTTACATTTCCCATCTTTTAAAAAAAAAACTCAATTTTCGTTTTAGAAAAAGGACATTTTCAAAAAATTTGTCTCCCTGAATACTAATATGAGATTGGAGCTGGTTGGACTCGGTGTGGGTGCTGTTACATGGCCCCTGGTGTTGGCGCGTTGCACCACATCTTTCCCTTCCCCATTCTGTTAGTTTCAGTTACTCGGTTGTAGCTGCCAAATAAGGAGGAACTTATTGTGCTACCTCCCTTAGTGTGGACTAGCGTGTTCCATCCCCTTGTATATATATACATGTAAACAGTAAACTCAGCATAATAATGAAAAATACTTCTGCTTCATCAATGGCAGAGTTATCATTTTCGCTTCCACTCAAGAAATACAATGAGATATCTCCTGAAAATTTAGGAGATAACTCTTCTTAAGAGAGTTTGATTTTTAAAAAGATTCAACCCCCCTTCTCCAAGTCACATAAAACCATCAATTATGATTATCCATTTGCAAAAAGCTACAATAAAACTCCATTCACCAAACTCGTAGGCAAAATTCAGGCTATTTAAGCCATGCTTTTTTAATTATTTGCACCATCATTCCCTGGTCATTACTTAAACCAAAAAACTGGTAATTCCCTTACGTCCTTTTAGTTTCTCTTTTTCTCAAAAAAAATGTACATATTTCTGCACCCATTAGACCGTCAGTCATCTCAACCTTGCACAATTTGAACTAATGAAAGCAATGATCATCCTATTTTAAACTATAAAATCTTATTCTCATAAATGGGATAAAAGAAATGTGATTTTTCACCGGCTCCATAGAATAAAATGCCTATGCTACTTAATTTATTCATTTTTAATAAATTTTACAATTAAATTCATTAAATTTTGTTAACATTTCATGATCTGACATTGATAGTTTATATGATCTAATATAATAAATTAATATTTTTCAATACAATATTTGTAAAGAAGTGCACCATAAACTCAAATGGTCTGCAAATCTCTAAACTTCTTGTAAGTTGATTTTTTCAATGATTTGACTAATGAAAAATTTATTACGATCATATAAAACATGAAATAATAACAAAGTTCGATGAATTTAGTTATAAAAATCATCAAAAACAAATAAATTAAGTAGCATAAGTATTTACCCCATGAAATAGATAAAAAATCAAAGAAATTAAAAATAGATAAAAGATAAATATACCGCATCATCAAAACTCACCCCCTTCTCTTCACTATTACAAAACATAAAACCTCAATAATATGTCCATATACATAGTAAACCATGGCTATAATGTATTTAAGTATCACACCCTTCGAAAGTTTCCAGAATCAGAAAATTGAAGGCAAAATCATTACTCAACTGTCTACCACTCACATGATACCTCTAGATTATCTGTGATCAAATTCAGCCTGAAAAAGAAAATTGTTCAAAAGGTTTCTAAGAAATCATTTTTCAACTGCCATCGCATAGTTCATCTTTATATCACCGCCAGGAAAAGAAACTAAGAATTATATGGATATAGCATGGAAAAGCTCTAATGGAAACATAAAAGGAACAATATTATACTAAATCCCAAAATGAATCATAAAATTAACTTAGCAAAGACACTTAGGTAAGTAGTGTTTGGTAAGCGTCTCTGGACAGAAAATATGAAGACAATAGAGACAGAAACATGTTTGGAGAATGAGACGAAAACATAAAATTTAAAATTGTCTTTATTTTAAGATAATTTTTTAACTAATTTATATACATTTAGAAAAAGAAAAATACAGAAAAGATGTCTAGGACGCAAGAGACGCGCCTCTGATATCCCTGCGTCTCTGTATTTTCTGTCCCAGGACTCTTATCAAACGTTGGCTTGAGGAACAATTTGTGATAACCAACCTTGACCAATCATGACAATGATGCATGTAAAGAAGGATCATTAATGCATAACATTTAAATAAAAAGAGACGCTATTTAAAATGTTTCATTAACCGCCATCGACCACTAGTGCCATGCCCCCACATCCCACCACCATGAACCCGCCACGCCCCTGTCACTACTGCCATTACCACACCACGGCTCACAACTACTGCCACCACCACACCATGCCCCACCAATGTCAAATCCTCCATGCCCCCGCCGCTGCCACCATTGCCATGCCCTTACCACCAACCATCATCACTTTCTGCTACAACCGCACCTTTGCATTACACAATCATTGTTAGTCTTTTACTTGTCTTTTTATTTTATTTTATTGTATTTTGACTAAACTAGATGTGATTGTGTTTTGAGACTGTTATTATTTTATTGTGATTTTTTTTATCTATGATCTAAGATATTGTTTTATTGTGACTTTTTATTTATGATTTAAGAGTATGTTCATAATTGATTGAATTATATTTTAGGGTTAGAATTTGTGTTAGACTGTTAGGGTTAGGTTAGGTTAATGTTTGGGTAAAGGTTAGGGGTAATGTTAGATAATGATTATGTTATGTTTATGTTTATGTGTAGGGTTTGAGTTAGACTTAGGGTTGAAGTTAATTTGTGTATTAATATTTTATTATCTTGTATATTTACATTTTTTTAGGATATGACAAACAAAAGTGAGCCTCCAAGTGGACCTCCACATCCACATTCAGAGGCACCTCCCTCATAGTTATGACCAGTATTTGTTGATGATCTTAAACATCGAATTGCTCTCATTGAAAAGAGTTATGGTTTTGATGTACAGACAGGGAATCGTTCCCCGCTAGCAAATGGTCCGCCATCATCAAATTAGTGTTTAGTAGTTATAGGGTTTTACCGTGGATCTGTTAGTAGACAATCACCCATTGCCAGAGATGATCAGGTCTACGATGGTAGGAAATCATCTGCCAACAGATGGCAATCATCTACCAGCAGATGATCAAGTCTCAGGCAATAATAATATAGTGTCTACTATAAGATCAAATTAAGTTTTATTTACTAGTTGTAGGGTAGGAATCCTCTGCCAACAGACGACTAAGTCTCTGGCAATAATAATGTTAAGATCGAATTAGATTTTAGTTACTATTAGTAGGGTAGAGAATCCATTGTTGACCAAAAATAATGTATGATTTATGGTATTAGTAACAAAAATTGTGTTTTGTGTTTTGAATTAATATATTTTGATATATGTTTTCAAAACCTAGTGGAATATTAGGCCTATCTATCACTAGAGTTTTTAAGCCCGTGCCTTTTAAATCAACCACGTTGGTTTTATTTTGGGTTAAATATGTTTTGTCTCTGAAAAATTATAAATTTTTTGTTTTACTCCTAAAAATATTTTGTTAGGAAATCGCCCCTGACAAATTATTTTGGTAAAATTTAGTCTCTACCATCAAGTTAGACCGTTAACTGCTGACGTGACCGTTAACTAGATCAGGTGGCAAGCCACGTGTCCACACAAAACTGACAGGTGACATTGCACATGACCTGCCACATGGCATTGCACGTGACCTGCCACATGACCAAGTTAACTGTCACATCAGCAATTAACGGCACGACAGATACTAAATCCTACAAAAAATTTGTTAATGATTATTTCTTAAAAAAAATAATTTCAAGGATAAAACACAAAATTTATAATTTTTTAAAGATTAAAAATATATTTAACCCATTTTTTTTATTAATTTCTATTCCTTTTGGGTTAAGTGGCCCGCTTTGAGCATTAACTTCAATTTCCTCCTCAGTTCTTCTATCTTGGAAGAAGAAAATGTAAAACAATGTTTGGTAAGCGTCTTGGTACAGAAAACATGGAGATAATAGAGACTACAATATGTCAATTTGTAGAATATATAGATAGCATATCCATTCTTATAATAATCGGACATGTATAAGCGTGCATCATACAATGCACTAGAACACTTACTAGTTGTGGATGATCTTCGAGGGAGAGTAGATGCATTGCCATGGCGAAAAGTTCCTTTCCATGGGGACGAGTGGAGTGCTTGATTTTATGTATTCAAAGAAGATAAGATTATGTTTTTCTTATCTGCTAAATTTCTAGCTTCAAATCCGGATTTAATGGATCATATGATAGAACTTTGGGGGGTTCTGGAACAGAATTATCATGTGCCTCGTCATGAGTCGTATGTAACGTGTTTTCATTCAATGTTGTAATAACTGTTTATTAAATTTATCAAGAATCAGAGCTTGCTGAATCTGCAGATGTGTATAAATTACCTTGCTAGAACATGTGGGGAAGGAAAACATATATAATAGCTAGACCAAAATAGTTGCAAAACTTAGGCGCCCGTATCCCCGAGAAAGGGAGAAGGGACAAATGCAAAGTACATTAATAAATTGGTATACCTGTAACAGTGCATACCAATTAACCACTCCTAGCTAGAACGTAGCGAGATCAAGTACGAGCTCGTCAACCAAACTAATAAAGACCTCGTTTTCCATCTCCAGAGCAAGCTGTTGCACTTGTTCATCAGAGTTTCTCCACTCCGCACGCCTATCCATCTCCCTAACGTACGCTTCCCAACCCGAATACACCTCTCTGGGTTCCCCACGTATCCAATCTTCAGCCACCTTGCAAAGGTGAAGCTTCCTTTTTGTAGCAATAATATCAATTTTATTTTCCCTCAAGCTCTGCTTGAAGTAATCAAGAAGCAGCAGGTTCTCTGCCTTGACTGTCAAACAGTCCTTGGATTGAATTGTTCTTTTGATTACCAAGTTGAGAAGGTCGCGCGCATTCTCCTCTATGTTGTGCGGTTCATCCTCTTGTTCTGACAATGACATCCTTTTCTCTAAGTTCACTGGCTCCACTGAAGCCACGCTTTCGAAATGACGTCGCTTCTGGGTATGCTTGTGTTCGGATCCTGCAATCATATCGCGTATACGTACTTTCATTTGTGAGATATATATAAATATATAGTACTGTAAAGAATTGAAAACTTAATGGGCTCTTTTTGTGCATTTTGTTGTTGAGGGTGGGAGAGGGGAATGACCTTCCAAGGTGGAACTATCGGTGGAATTGAACTGATGATGATCATCTTCAAATGGGCAATCTAGCACCGATACAGGACTAAATTGTTCCTTCTCCTCGTTTGCCCAATCCTGTTTTCATCAGACCCAATTTGTTACGCACTAATTTTTATTCGAGGAAAATATATAAAATGTTCTTGTCATACACATCTCACAATAAATTGATACTCTTTCCGTCTATAATTAAATAAGAGTCTTTTAAAACAAATATATTTATTCACAAATAAATTTCATTTTAAGATGGTATTAATTACTTTTTTTTTTCAATTTTACTCTTATTATATTTCAAATATTTATAATTGTTTCAATTTTCAATAATATGAAATTGGAGGGAGAGAATTTAATAGAGAGAGGAAGAATTTGAGGAAAAAAAATGAAAAGGGTAGTTTTGATAAACTAATATAATATTAATAATTTTTAATAAGTGCACAAAAACGTTAAAAAAAAAAACACTTATTCATGGACGTTAGGAAAATTCATTTACAATTACACACGTGAGATTCTGAAGTATATTTACAATTTGATATATTAAAAAAATAAGTTGAAGTAATTTATTGAATAAGTTTTAAAAATAATTTGTTTTTTTTACTATAGTATTAATTTAATATAACTACGTGTAAATCTTGTGTTATTATTATTTTAAATCTCTTCTAAAATAAAATTATCTTTAAAGTAGAGATGAAATCAGGCAAAACCCTTAATAGGTTGAGTCTGTCTCATTAATTTTTTGTCTGAGTTTAGCCTGTTAACTATCAAAATAAGATTTTTTTTAGTCAGGCCTGTTATTACCATTACCTATTTAATATTTAAATAAAACTCCAACATCCATAGATCAAGACTCTAATAGATCAATAAAAATTTAAATTGTAACAACAGTCTAATATTTAAACAAAAATTCATATATCAATCCAAATTGCAATTCCATAAATCAAGAAAAATGTTCCATCATCAACAACATAAATTCATACTTCCAATAATGAAACATCTAAACATATTAGTCTAACACAAATAATTAAATAAAACACACACAAACAACCCGAGCAACCATGCTTGATTAGTTTAAGGTTTCTAAAAACAAAATTAAAACAATAAAATTATATTAATAAATATGTTTGCATAAAATATCACAAAAAATGATATTAGCTTAGTGGTTAAGACATTGCTTTGATATGTTGACTTTCTCCAATTTAAGTCCTAGTGAAGGTAATGTAAATTTAATTTTTTTAGTAAAACTCAAATGAATATATTTATAAACGGTTAAACTGACAGCCCTAACAGGCTTTTATAATGGTCTGGACCTAGTCTCATTACTTAAACATGATTTGGAAAAGGCTTGAGCTTGACCTTTTTCTTAAACAAGTCGGGTCAGGTCAAGCCACTAACAGGTTAGGCCAGACTAATTCACTAACAGGCCAGACTGCAAGTCTTGACAGGCCATCTAACAGGTTCCCACCTCTACTTTAACAGAAGAAATCGAAAGAATATTTATCTTTAAATTAATAAAATATATTAATATTATAACTTGTTAAATAATTTTATTGATGGATATATTTTTTAATATATCTAGATATATACTCTTCAATTTTTAACTTTAAAAGTACACATAATGTAAATGCTGTTATTATTATTATTATTTTAGTTTTCAATTAGTATGACATGCCTAGTCATGATAGACACCGTACTAGCTACTTGAATCCTCTCATCACTAAATTTTTTTTCTAGTGGGTTATATAATATAGTTCATTTGAAATCAAGGGTTTAAATCCTATTGATTTTAAACTAACATGAAGCATTTTATTGGTATTGAAAGTCAATTGCCGGCACCCACAGAAATATTTGACAAGCAGCTTTCCCAAATAACCCCTATGCCTCTGCCTACATTGAATGAGCAACACCAAACTAGGCATACGAAGCGACCTCGTGTCGGCGGTTGCAGTGGGTTTGTTTCAGCGCCATGAATGGCGCCTACTACTAGTATCAAAGTTAATTATACAGTCTATCTCTGTTCCCAATTACACACTCCCCACGTGCTATTCATGCCATTTCGGCTCCACCTGTCCCCTCGCCAACTACCTCCCAAGATTCCCAATGTCCTCCCTCCTAACCTAGCATTTTTAATTTTTTTTTTTTTGTTCTTACTTCTTACTACCCTCACGGTTCATTTTGGTTACTTTAGTTGTCATTTGTCACTTTAACATTTTCTTTTAATATAATTAAGAATTTTTTTACAAGATCTGATCACAACAATATGTTCACTACAACATCTTTATTTAATTCTTAATATTTTATTAGTTCAGCATATTAACCTCACAAACCAAGTTGTTTGACAAGGGATAACTAGTTTAATATCTTACAAGGATGATGAACACACATTCGATCTTTGAGAAATATACTTATTAAGAGGGAGTATAATAGTTAATGTTCCATTCATAAAAAAAAAAAACATATTAACCTCACATTATATTTCTTGAATAATAATATGGTCAAAATTGTGTGAAGAGTAAAATTATGCATTGTCACGCAAAAAAATTTTTACACTATCGTTCAATTATGTATTGAGTGTGTTTGTTTATTTTAGTTTTTAATAATGTTGAATTTTTTATATAAATTTTAAAAAGCTTAAAACAAATTTTTTTAGTAACTATCCTGGTTAACTTTTTAAGAAAAACTAAAAATTAATTTTTTTTAATTTTGATTATTTTAAAAATTTTATACAAATATTCGAAACATTATTTTGACAAATAAGCCAAAATAAACACACTTAAGCTTTTTAAATAATGGACGTGAGAGCCAATCACCACAATACATAATTGAATATTAATGTAAAATTTTTTTATACCAGTTTAGTAATTAAATTTTTATAGATACATGAAAATGACAATTAAAATAACCATAAAAAATTTCCTCAAAGTGACAACTAAAGTAAGTTGGAGGAGATAAACAAATAGGAAGATCTAATTAGTTTAATTAACTAACTAAAATGTCAAGCTAGTTAGTAAAGGGTCCTTCTTACTTCATGTTTGAATTATTATACTATTATATATATATATATATATATATATATATATATATTTTATCATCAAAATATATATCATTGATGAAAGAGATTTTAAATAAATATTAGTTTTTCAGGTACATACGAGTCATCAAAGCCACGTATATGATTCATTGTCTTAAGAAAAATCCATAAATCCACGAAATAAATAAGCCCAAGATATTTTTTTTTTCCAAAAAGAGAAAGAAAAAAAAAAGATAGTAACAAGAATTCAATTTTGAAATTACTTACCCTCGTTACTTCCTCTTTCTTCTGTTGGGGCGTAACAACCTCTTTGGCACCCACAGCGACGACGTCGTTTTCTGCAGAACCCTCAGAAGAAGCAGCGCTTGATGGGAGCGTGAATTCGCTCTCTCCCCAGCTGTTGTTACTGCCACAACCTGATGAAGAAGAGGTGGCGCTACCGCTGCTTGGGGCAGCGAACGCGCTATCTGCGTCAAAAGACGACGCCGTTTTGTCTCGATCCTGCATAAGCAACTCACGGAACGACATCCTCCACCTATGCGTTCCTTCGCCTCCCTCCTCCTTCGCCGCTTTCTTCCAGAAGCTACTGCTCAGCAGCTTCTTCGAGAAGCTTCTAGAAAGAGCGCCACCACCACCAGCAGCGGCTGCTTTCTTGGATTTACTGCCGGGCAGTGACTTGATGGCGCTGATTACGGCTTCCGAAGCTCTCCGCAAAACCGATACCTTAGAAGACGAACAAGAAGAAGAAGACATGGATCGAGGAAGCGTGTTCCTCCTCCTTCTCCTGGATCTACACTTGCGATGGCGTTTGAGATCTTTATTGGTCTCCACGAGGAATCCGACGGTGCTGCAGCACGGCCGGCGCGGGAATGATTTGAAGCCGTTGGATGAACACGAGCCCAGATCGTCCCTCATCAGGTAATCCTTCAGCATAAGGGAACTGTTATGCTTATTGGTTTTGGTGCTTTGCAACATTTGAGAGTGCTGCTTGCTTGAAGCCATGTGTGTATCTTTGGTTTTGAAAGAAAAGAAAGAAAGATATGTTTCTAGTTGCTATGTAGGTTGAGGATTAGATATAAATCGAAGGTATATGGGATCAGAGAGTAGCAAAAGAAAGCAATTCATTAATTAGTGACATATACGCAAATTAAATGTGTGGGGTTTGAAAGGGCCATATATGTGAATTTAATGATATGATGCAGAGGGGCCTTTTTTACTGAATAAAGTTAGCTAGCCAGTGGAAAGCTTCATATCAGTGCATGCATGACACTATGAACAGACTGACAGTACTAAACTTATACCTAACATACACACACATTGAGACTTGTTTTAATTGTAGAATCATCATGTGATTTGTACGTATATATAGAATGTACTAGAGGAGTGATCAGAAAAGGACAAATTATGGCGAGGATCCATAGGGATTTTGTACATAACGAGAGAAGCACAATGTGGAAAGATAAGAGAAGGTTCGGCTGTGTGAAGATCTCAACTCTCTATGCTATGTCACATAAAATATTGAGGAAGGTACACAAATTATTAAGAGTGGAGTGAAGAGAGATCACTTGCAAGCTGAAGCATAAGAGTGGAGCAGGAACGAAGATGCTCGGATGCTTCTTGATTCATTTTCTAATTAGTGCGGGACAAAATTTGAATCTCAAGAGAAGATATTAATTTAATTATTAATATTAAATTATTGTTTGAACCTTGCTGTAATGTGCATTAGCTACATGAGTTCTCAGGGTACTACTGGCTTGTTTGGACTTGGACGAGACCAGTATTTGACCCCGTTGGATTTTTCGTCCCCACGTGCGTGCCCACATGTATGTGATCTCCTCTATAGTTGACTTTCCGAGTCCCAACTGCAATCTCACTGTTTTTCCCTATTAATTAATTAGTAACTTTTAAGATCCTGCTAATTAATCAGTGTACTGGTTTAATTAAAATCATTTGTAGTACATTTTTAAATTTTCTTTGTCTCGGTCACCAAACGTTGATTGAAAAGTATCCCTAATTTCAAGATTTTCATCAAAACATTTTTTGATAAAATTTTCATCAAAACTTTGAAAAAAGATTCAGCAGATATACACATATATAGCTTAATTAGTAGTTTTAATTGTTCGCCTCGACTTTGTTATTTAAATATACATAAATATTTTTATAAATTTTTAATCAGGAAGAATAATGGAAAAAGAGAAAATGCGTTAAAATGCGTTCTGGTCTTATTATATTATTATTATCTAAAGGTATGAAAAAAAATGTGAAAAAAATGTATAAATATATATATCATTATTAATTTTATAAAAAATATATAACATTATTAATTATGTTGACCAGTAACATATGCTCATGACTGGTCGCAGTTATTCATTTATGTGATGCGTTGAGTGCTGGTTCTATGATCAATAGATGCTCCACAACATTTATTAAAAGAAAAATTGTAAATTACCCTCGTCTTTCTTTTAGTTGTGCAAGTAATGCTAATTATCCCTCATACTAACAGAGTCAACTTCTGTTAAGTGTCAATGTAAATTTTACCCTTATTGGTCCTCCCTACCTTGCTCAGTCACCCCACCACCATCTCCATCAAACTACCACCGAAAAATCTCACCGCTGAGATTGGAGACTTGAGTTCCATAGCCAAAATAAGCTCAAAAAATCTCCTAAATATATCAAATCAAACTAGGACAGTCAAAATAAGCCCAGCCCGCGAACCAGGTTAAATGGATGGACTTTACATGTAAAAAATATGTCTGTGAAAATTTGAAAAATATGGTCCGATCCGTTTAGGCCCGCGGGTTAAACGGGTTAGCCTGGTGGGTGTGCAGGCTAGCCCGTGAG
Organism: Nissolia schottii; assembly: GCA_003254905.1. Taxonomy (NCBI): domain Eukaryota; kingdom Viridiplantae; phylum Streptophyta; class Magnoliopsida; order Fabales; family Fabaceae; genus Nissolia; species Nissolia schottii. The sequence continues at coordinate 231,713 of QANU01087130.1, read as the reverse complement.
CCCGTGAATTCTTTTTGATAAAAAAATATCAAAATTTTAAAAGTTTCATAGTCTGTGCACCTGTGAATTTATTTTTTTATAAAAAAATACCAAAATTTTAAAAGTTTCATTTTGGACTTTAAATTTTATTTTGGAGTTTAAGAGTTTAGAGTTTAACTATTTTGATTGAGCATGTTTAACTACTTGTTATGCTTAACTAAGTAACTATATTTATATTGCTATACAGTTAAAGTGTTATGACATAAATATTGATAAATTTTGCATTCTATTCCTTCAATGAGTGCCTACGCCCTACAAGTTGATATATTCTTTCAAATCTTATTTATTATTGATTAATCTACGAGAAAGAGTTCCAATTGTGTTTTTGATCAATAACATAACAATACTCACATCAATGCTATATGATGTCATTTAATTAATGAAAATTGTATTAATTCATGAATTGATTTCAAATAGCATTTGATGTATTTCGAGCAAGATAGTTGAAGAACAAAAAAAGTAATATAACCTCGCAATCAACCATTTAAATTATTTCTTTCCGATTAATTAATAAATAGACGATAAAAAATAGTTAAAAAATGATTACGCATATTTATTCACAATTTTGTATTTAAAATCATAAAAATAGACTAAAATATTAATTTTTTTTTTTAAAAAAAAGGCTGACGGGATGACCCGTCTAGACCTATAAACTAACCATAAACGAGCCAAATCCTAAAAAAAGACATAATTTTGACTCGGCCTATTTAGGCCCACGGACCTAAACGGGCCGGCCCGGCCCATTTGACACCCCTAAAGGCTAAATCAAACAAAAAATGGGAACTCTAACTTCCTTTATTCAACATTAAAAGCCAACCCAAAAAAAATTCATCAAAAGCTAAAAAAAGGGGGAAAAAAAGAAAAGAAAAGAAAAATGGGAACTCTACCTTCCCCCACCAAAGCTCACCTGAAACCTCAAACAAATACTGCAAACCACCATTACCCTTGAAATTCCTCAAACACCATTCAAACATTTCAATAAAAACAAGAAAGTTTTCCCTTCAAATAACCCATCACCATGTAAATCAAGCCGCAAAAGAAGTAGTCTGTCATCAAAGTATACTTCTAGAAATTGATGTAAAACCATTTTCGTCGTCATCTCTGCCATGGGCATACGGTTAGAAACTGCAAATCGACCACTGGCCACCTCTCCCAGGAACCACAACGCTGTTGCTTTGCTTTGTCAACCTTGGGAGTCACACCGCAACAAACCACCATCAAGAGCTGCCGTCATTGCCGACGCCGCTTTGCTTTCTCTGTACCCCTAAGTTTGATGTGTTTTGTCTTTGCCAATTTTTGTTTTGTGTGGGGGGGATAACTCATTAGGGTGTTTCATCCATTGCAATATAAAAAACTCTTCATATATTGTTATTTTGGCATTAATAGTCATGTGCAAGACACATTTTGTTGTTTTCTCTGATTTATTTAACGGTCCATTAACGGCAGGGGAGGTGAGGGTAGAGTTTATTAAAACCTAGGGACCTCTAAGTATAATTTATCCTAAGAAAAATCCAAGTAATCTGATCACTTAATTATTAGTTAATATCAATCGATCATATCTGCTTATTTTACACAAAATAATGAGGTGAGATTCAAACACAAATCAAGTTACTTATTGTCAATCTACTATCAAACTAACTCAAATTATTATAAACTTGCCATAGTTGTACCACAAAAAAAAAAAAAAAAA
>QANU01087130.1:177892-229243 GCA_003254905.1 Nissolia schottii | reverse complement strand
TTTTTTTTTTTTGACCTATACGCTTAGCCTGACCCATTTCTATTCTTAGAGAAAATGTTGTTCTATTACAGATTCTTTTGCTAACATAAAATATAGCAACAGATATTAAAACCCGTCGCTAAAATCTAACAACCATAACTTACCAGTTAACTAATTACAGATTCAATAATAAGAATAATCTAACTTATACTTCTATGATACATGAAAAATCTCTGGAAGAATATCACAAATTTCATTCCTACATACAAAATAACTCAATCTTTCGATGGTCTCTGCCAAGTGATTGGACATAATTTCCACTTTCTTAATCATGTACAAAGTACAAAACCAACTGACAAGAAAAAAAGTGTTTAACTGCTATGCAATCTAATGTCTAGTAAAAGAGTTGTGAAATGACTCTTTCACATCATACCACTAAACTCAAAAAAACAAAACAGGAAAACTTGACCGAATTAATCGCGTCGAAAACTAACTAATTTCAGCATCATGAGAAGAGGAGGAAAAAAAAAAAAAAAGAAGAAGGTGCAATTGCACATGGCATCATCATTCAAATGGTAAAGCTCCACAAGGACACCTCAGCATGATCATCAACCTCCACATTGTTCCACTGATCCCTATACCCCAAAAATCCCACAAAAGGAGGCGGTGATCGCAAAGGCTCATCCGCCATTCTCCGAAGCCAATCATCACATTCCGATGAGACACCCACATCCACACACAACCCTTCCAAATCCTTATCCATCAGCGCGCTCTCTCTGCTGTAAAACTCAAGATCCGAAACGGCACTGGCCCCACCTCCCTGACCGTTATTATAACCGTCCTCAACGGAAAACGCCTTTGCTGCCTCAGCCGCCGCCCTCCTTATCTCCGCGGCACTGTTGGATGCTGGCAACTGCACCCTCCACGCGGAGTCTGCAAAGTTGAGGCAGACGGACTTGCCGCGGAGTGCGAGAGCGGCGACGTCATGGGCACGAGCCGCCTTCTCAGGGGTGGCGTATGTCCCCAGCCATAGCCTCTTGGACTTGGTGTTGGGGACCCGCACCTCGCAGACCCAACGGTCTTTGTTCCTCCTCCGTACTCCTCTGTACACCGGGTGCCTCGTCTCCTTGAATATCCTCCTCCCGGCTTTCTTCTTGGGCTTCGAAGACGCCAACATCATCACCTCCTCCGCCGTTGACGACCAAGTACACGACCGGTACTGATCATCCAATGATTGTTGTCCGAGGGATATGCCCATGTTTTGAGAGAGAGAGAGAGTGTGTGTGTGATGTGTGATTTTGTGTATTGGACTGAATGAGTGAGTTTGTATTGGGTGAACTTATTATTCAAAGTTGGCGGTTGCGTTTGGTGAGTTGAGGGAGTGAGATTGAATGCGGGAGTACTTATATATACGTAGCATTTTTGATGCGTGAGATGGATGAAAGCACGTGGCTACGATGTCGACACGCACGCACACACGGGGGAACCGCTAGCCTTTTTTTCTTTGCTTTGAATGTTTTTTGACATGATTGCCTGACGGGGCCAGCGGAAGTGCCTGCCCACGGTTAACACTTGCTTTTCCTAGCTACTTCATCAGGACAACTCTTAATTTTTTTCATTTTTTATTTTATAAAATTCTTGTATCATGCTAAATTGTCAAATTAGATACTGTCCAAATTATTCTATTAGTCACGTTTTAAAATTAAGAGTGTCATGAGTATAACATAAATATGGATAATAAGAGTTACTTTTCTTATAAAAATATGAATTTTACCATAAAAGAAAAAAGTATGAATGGAGAATAACTCATAATTTTGTGAAAAAAAAAATAATTCTTATTATTTATAATTGTATTATATTATACTTGTAACATTTCTCTTACAAAATTTTCACTTTTAAGAGGATTCACTAGTTATTGTTTTTATTAACTAATTCACTATTTGTGTATAATTATAATATCATTCATTTTATAATGTGAGCCATGTTTTACTTGACTTAATTTCTCTACTAAGAAATAAAGACAGTCAAGGTTTGAAGGAAAGCTTGGATAAGGGGGCAGTTGTCCCAATACAAGTAAAGGAAGTGTGTCTGTTTACACTGTGATTTGACCCGTCAGTACTACTGTCGCATAATACTACGGATATAGACAAGACCCCCGTATCAGTTCGAGTTCTCAACGTTTTTTTTTCCTGACATGAAGTTCTCAAATTCACTTAGGTGTGAACCAGCGTCAATAACGTGTTTTTAGAGTTACTGTTTTCCCACCACGATGTGCCGTACCCATGCTTAGTAAGCTAATTATACGTAGATAAGGTTACCTTTATTTCGAATTGTGAAAAATTAATAAAAAAAATATTAATCTTTGTAGAGTTAAAAAAGTTGATGTGAACTTTCTTTATATAAACTTCCTTTTAATTTCTGTTAAAAAAATTAAAATCAATTTTTTTAGAATCTAATTATCTTTAAGATTAAGTGGTTTCTCAAATATCTCATAGGATAAATATTTTATACTACTTAATTTATTCAATTTTTATAATTTTTATAACTAAATTTATCAATTTTTATTATTATTTCATGATCTAATATAACATATTAATGGATTATATGATCTATGTAATAAATTAATATTTTTTAATATAATATTTGTAAAGAGATGCATCATAAACTCAAATGGTCTGTAAATCTCTAAATCTCTTATAAGTTTGCTCTTATAATAACAAATTTTTTTACCCAGTGCATGGTTCTCTTGAACATTTAGGGTGCAACTTAGAAGCCTCTTATAAATTTCGTGTAATTATGTTAAAGAAATTTGTGTATTTATCTTACACAGTATTTAAAGTTTGTGTAATTATGTTATATTGTACATGTATTTATTTTATAAAACTTGTGTGTATGGCAGTGTGTATATATAGAGTGATTTACATGATTACAAGATTTGTGTATGCTTATTGAAAACTCTGTATATGTCACCAGATTCCCAATAATGCAAGCATATCTAAAGATGATGTTCCTAAAGTTGGAATGCGGTTTGATTCCTTGAGAGATGTCAAACTCTTTTACAACAATTATGCTAATAAAGTTGGATTCACATGGAGGATAAGGTCTAACACAAAGAAGTTAATTATCAAATCATTACATGTACTAGAGAAGGCAGTTGTTCATGGTTATCAAACTCGCGAGTTTAAGTAAACTCGTGGAGCCTCCGTAAACTCGGATCGTAAACTCATACGAGTTTACCTATTATTAAAAAAATATTTTAAAAAATTATTGTGCTACAAAAATATATTTAATAAAACTTGAAATTCATAAATACTTTTAACTCCATAATAAAGCACTAATAAAGATGAAATATATGAGTTCTAAGTTCAATTCATAGATAATATATAATACATTTGTTTGAACCAGAACATATCTTCCTCTACATAAACTTAATGATAAGTAAAATATATCAACACAAGAAAGAGGCGGTGTATTGAGCAACTAACATAGCAAATGTATATAAAGAACAATGTCATTCATTTTTGACAGAAGTAGTCTGCTTCGAGCCGACAACGAAGAATTCAGTGATGAGTTTGAGGGGCATGCCCTTTGTTTCTGGAACCTTTAATAACAAATATCCAGGAGATGACACACACAACAGCATAACTATCAAAGATATCAGTGAGTCCCATATTACTGAGCATCACAAGAAGCGAGTATGTGACGATGATGTCTCCAATCCAGAACACTAAAGTATAGATAGCGATGCAGAGGTCACGCACCCTTATGGAAAATATATTTGAAATACATACGATAGATTAGCGACAAAGCACGATGACACTACGGAGTACGATTGCATGCGTAGCTGTAAATAAAATTAAAAAAAAAAAAAAAACCTGCCTTTGTGGTAAACTCGTAAAATCGACAGTATGCGAGTTTACCCGATTTTACCCAGAAACGAGTTTACAGCGAGTTAACTCAATTTTACTACCTAAACTCGTAAACTCGTACGATTTTACGAGTTAACAAGCGATTTTGATAACTATGCAGTTGTTCATATAGAGTATCAGTTACGGAGAAGACAAATCCTACATCAACTACAAAATGCGAGACAAAAATTATTGTCAAGAAGAAAAAAAATGGGAGATTGGGTTGTAAGAAATGTTGTCTATGAGCATTCTCATGGGGTTAGTTTGACAAAGACAAGATTGTTCAGGGAACAGAAGTATCAACATGCATGTAATTGAGGTAAATGATGAGGTTGGCGTGAAAGTAAGCAATACAATCCAAACTCTTTCACAATTTCCATTTGTTGAGAAAAATGTTAGGAATTATATGAATATGGAGGTGTGAAGTATTGGGAAAAAGAAGACGGTAAAACATTATTGCAATATATATTTTTCGAGAATGAAAGAAAGAACTAAACCAGAACTTGTGGTATGAAGTTGAAGCCGATGAGAAGCGTCGCATCAAATATTTTGGACCGATACTAAGAGTCGGACTTTCTATGAATGGAGAGAGAATGAGAGGTACATGAGAGAAGCAAGTGAAAAGGTGTGAGAGTGGACACAAATTAAGAAAGGGTCACGGCATGGATAGAGAAGGGGTTTAGGACTACAAGGAGGTTCAAAACCAATTATTCCGATCAGGAAAATAATAACGGAGGTACGACAACGTACACTGTTTGTGGACAAGCTGCCCAACGGCATAACCCATGAGCGGCTAAGTATGGGGAGGGAGGCTAAGTGGATGTTTAGTTTCCTATCGCACAAGCAGCAGAGAGGGACGGCCACTGAAGAGGTGAGTAATACTCAATTAATGTTGGGTGGGAGCCAAGAGCACACGCAAGCGCAAGCACAAGCACAAGCTTCGGAAACGGAATCGACAAGCACAACCCAGAACAAGTCTAAGGCGGCGGAGAGAGAAGACGTGGGAGGAAATGAAGAGTCACACGAACAGAAAAACGAGGAGTGGCCCACTGAAGAGATGAAGATTTCTCAGTTAGTGCAGGATAAGATCCAGGAGCAGGCGCATATACACAACAACACAAGGGAGGATGGCGAGTCTCTTAAAACTAATGATGATGAAGCGGTGGTCATATGGAGAATCAGGAATGGGCTTAAGTTGGGCCATGAAAATGATGTTTTTGTTCTTGAGGATATGTTGATCCAGTGCAAGTTTTGGCCCATATATAGATATTCAGGGACAAGAACAAATACAGCTAGTAGTGGACTTATAAGGGCCAATAGGTGAGGATGTGGAGCACGCCCAACATGACCACGAAAAAGCAAGCCCAGCAGCCAATCGTAACAGAGAATCTTCATAACAAAAGAAGGAAAAATGAAACAGCGCCTACAAAGGAAAACAAGAGCAGATGATATATAACTCTCCAATAAGAATTGTTTTTGTTTATTAATTCATGTAGTTTTAGTCGTTTTAATTGCATAATAAGTTGTATTCGCATGCATTCATATAAAATTTCACTTAGATCGTATAAACTAACCATTTAAGCATGTTAGGTGGAAAAATGTGTTTTTGGTTGTTTTTCAGCGTAAAATGTCTATGGAAGAAAGCCATAAAGGATTGGAAAGCTTAGGAGCTAAAAAAAAGTCAAATATTTTAATATGTTAATTTTTCATGAGATCCATTTTTACGGTATTTTGTACACTCAAAGTATGGTGCTCTATGATGATAAGTATCTTGGGTGACCAAATAACGTTAATCTTTTGCGTCTACAACATTTTTCTTTTTCTATAATTATAAACAGTAGTCACTCGTTATAAAATTCCTATGCTCGTGCTTAAATAATCCAAATACTAAGTAGCCGCATGTACGTGTGGGCTACATGGTGGGGGTATAAAAAGTAATGAAATCAAATAGGTGGCCCACTATGGTACACATAAAGGTCACATTGCTTAATGAATTTATAAGAGGATGAATGGGTCTTCTTTTTTGAGTAAGCTTTTGAAATGAAGTAAAATTCACTCAAATTTAAATTTTAAGATAATGAAAGCTTATAATGTGTTTGATATTGGGCCACCAAAGTAATTCAGTCTAACAAACTACATGCTCCAGAAGTAAACATCGATTCAGCATTTTCTGATGAAGCACCAATTTGGTCTACACTGAACCAGCTAGAACCACATTAATTGGTGCCAAAGTTATAATAATACACATACAAGATATGCAAGTGTACAACAAAATCAAAACCCTGTAGAAAAGATGGGAAAGAGAGAAAGAGAGAGGTCACCAACCGGGGTGGGTCCGGAGGAAAGATGTCGGCCATATATGTCGCCATTTAATTTGTAAGTCAAAATCTTTTTGGGGGTTAATCTTTTCAAAGTTTGCAGCACACATATTTTCTGCATATCTATCACTGTAATGATTTCCTCAGAGAGACAAAAATCTAACCCAAGGAGTACATGGCCCCCTTTCCTGGCCCTCTTGATTCTTTAATTTGGATTAATATAAAGAATTGTGTTATTTGATTTTATTATTTTATTTAAAATATTTTATTTTATATTTTATTTATTATTAATGAATAAGAATTTAATTAAAAGTTATACTTTGTTAAAATATCATTTAATAATATATGAGAGGTAAGTCAATATAATATTATATATTAATTCAGTATAAATAATATTTTTTTTGACATAAAAGTTAGTTACCCCACCCTTCATCACGTACACCACTTTTTTGTTTCATGGCCGACTTTGAAACCGCACTGAATCTTTTTCATTATAATTTGATCTTCGTCCTATTTCCGATGACCATTGACAGATATACTCAAGTTAACCTTAAGCGGTTGTACATACTCATTTGTCAAGAATTGTGTTTTGAAGAAGTATATTTACTAAAAGTTTGAGTGGCATAGAGAAAGACACATAAATAATTTGATATCTTATATTTCTCATTTTGTTTTCTTTAGTTTAAGCCTTTTATCAATGAGTTGTTGAAAATAAAAAGCATGCCTCTTCCTGTTAGAGTCGATTAGACTTAAAAAAGGGATAATGCATGGTAGTTAAAAAGAATATGAATGGTAAAAATCAAACTTTAAACACCAATATTAGAAGTTATGGGATTATGTGATGAGTTATCCCTCTCAAAATTGTATATTAGTTCAGTATCCTATTATTCTTTTTTTTTTTTTAAATCTCTTTTTCCAAGTATATTTTATTACTAGTTTACTGTGATGTACTAATATATTTGATTAGCCTATTGGATTATAGTAGCAACCGGACAAGTAACTTGGAAGTAGTTGCAAAAATGCTGGTAAAACATTCGCCATTAATTTCCTCTATGAACCTATCAGAAGCCTCCGTGTGTGACAGTTGGTGACTTGAGGCACTGATCATGTGTCCCCAATGCTGTAAATTTAGCAGCAACAATAACAATAACACAAAATAGTGTAGCAACATGACCTAAAGTAAACCACCTGATTAACGTGATTATCAGACGTGTCGCTGTATCTTAAATTTTCATTTTGTTAAACGAAATTAGTTAAGGTCTTAAGATTTGAATATGACAATGGCAAAAGATGACCAGGTATAGATAAGTATCAGTAGGCTACAGCATCATTGTCACGCTTTATGAAATGGTTTGCTTCACTTCTATTTTTTTCTTTTCATAAACTTTTGCCTCGCTACTATGTTGGCACTACCCTTATGCCTATTTAAAAGCTCAAGACCAAGGATCCTAAGCTTTCACTCCATGCAGGCATAATATACTGGTAGCTTTCAGTTTCTATCATGTTATTATGTAACGAAAAAGATGGAAATAGTAGAGATATGTCTTGTGTGGGGGGGATTGCACAAAAAAATGGACCCAAAAAATGGCTAATACCAAAACATAGTTCAAAAGTGAAATTTAGAAATATATGGGTCTGAAACCTAAATCGAAAAGGGGACCGATTTCAGAATTTTTTTTTTTAAAAAAAAAAAAACTTGAAATCAATGACAAAGCTTCCATTTTAGGAACAACGACAACATGGGCAAGGGGGATAAGGCCTGAAATCGATGGTAGAGATTCCGATTTCAAGAATTTTGATGACCGTGCCAAATTCTTTTGGCTTTGTTGACCGCGTCTATTTCACCTCCTCCCTCAGTTATATATACCCACCCATTTTTATTCTTCAGACATAATTTGACACATCAGTTTTTTCTCCTCTTCTCCATTTTCTCTCTATTCTTCATATTTGTCTTGTTTATTTGTTGTATACTGTTAGGGAAAAAAATGAGTAGGGAAGGTGTTGCCATTTTTATTTTTTATAATGGTTAGGTGAAAAAGTTAGATATTGAAGGGGTTGAGTTTGTCAATGACAACGATTTAGAATTTGTTATAATTTGGCTATCTATGTCATTCTCTGATTTGCATGATGCAATTTCTTCTCATTTAATTCGTAGTTATTGCTCCATAGCCGAAGACGACATATCACCATAATGTTCGCCTAACCAATTCGAAACTTGAGTATTGAAACTCTGCTAAAGGTCAACTTTGTGATATAAACTTGTTGAGGTGGCGGAGGAGGCGGATGAGTGAAGAATTTGCGGGGTTGCATGGCCAAAGAAATGTGGTATGGGTGCATGAGATGGTGCGTGTCCAAAGAAATATGGCATGAGCGCATGAGGTGGGGAATGACCAAAGAAATCCTACGGTGGGGCATGGCCAAAGAAATACTGGGGTGTGGCTGCGTAAGCATGAGGCGGTGAGGGAAAATACGTCTGTCAAACCTCAGCCAGTTCCTGAAGACGATATTCTCTCGTAAGAAATTGTCGCCCATTGTTCCTGTACCAATGCCAATACTCCTCTGAATGTCAATAAGAAATAACTTGTTGACTAACTAGTGGGACTCGATTCAGCCACCTCTAAATCCATGGATCATGCCTTTGCATCCAATTTATCAATGCTAGTGCCCCTGAATTCCCCCTCAGATCCTAATTATGAGCATTTCCCAAATACTAGGTCCAATAGGCAATGTTTACACCAAACCGACTTGCTGTATAATGTGGTCAGCTGCATGCCACTCTACTGTCTCAAAGCAAACAAGCGGGCAGACTACAAGCCACATAGGTCGCATATTCTTGACCTCTACTGGAATGAATACAGCAATTGCCAGATTTCAATATGGTTGCCAAATAAACTGCATAAAAAGGAATAATTTAGATATAAATATTAACTACTACGTTAATGCACAATATGGAACATATAGAATATTGTAATTAATGGCTACCTCATTTGGTTGCATACATTCAATGGAAGTTCTTATTTCACTAACCATTTTGGGTTGGACATGAGGAGTATATATGTGTCCCACCCATCTAAAAGTTATTATATTATTTGAATCAACAAATAAAAAATTATTTAGTTATTAAATTAAATTAAATTACACAAAAAAACTTTTACTTCGATGTAAGGGGAAATGAGTAATGGTTTGAGTCCTGTGCCGCGGGAGCAAGTACAAGAAATTTATAGAATGCCCACGTCTAAAGGAGCACCATGCAACCACTAATTCCCATACATGTGGCGCATGTAGCACGACATAATGAACTATCAAGTACAACCCGTATAGTTGAACCCCAACTATAAGTCCCAATCACATCCAAATTACGAAGCAACGCCAAGTACTTCACATGAATCCAATTACCATACTTGTCACAAAACAAAATATATGCACACAAGTGCAAGATATGTCCGTGGGCATGCCACTTTAGTATTTGCTTCATGTCATGCTCATCAATATCGTTACGGATATCAGCGCTAAAATAGCCACGTAACCACGCAGTGTATATGAAAGATCCTTTCATATCACAAGGACTAGGAATCCTTCCCAGTAGTTCTTGACACAAATATTCGAGGGATGGTCCCACGAATATTGTCTCAAGTACTATTACAACTAGACCATCACACCAAAGCCCAAGTAACATTGTGACATCTTCCAATGTTATCGCACACTCGCAGTGAGGTAGATGAAATGTATGCATCTCTGGTCTTCAATGTTCCACAAGAGCAGAAATAAGCTCATGGTTGATTAGCATATTAAGCATTAAAGTAAGCCACCTGATACAAACTAACATTTTCTAGATAGAGTCGTATTAGGGGATTCGGTGGCTCAATGTTTTCGTGTCTACTTCATAATACTCGCCCCTCTTGTAATAATAAAATTATTAATAAAAAAAATGGTAATTATCAATAAGTTTTTTAAAATGTTAAGGTAAAGCACATGTTTCTGGTATACAAAATCCTAATAATAAGAAAAATGTAGAGCATACTTCGTGTCTCATTTTTTAACAATATACTTAAAAATAATAAACAAATAATAGACAGTTACAAATTACGTTTTTTAAAATGTCAAAGTAAGCGCACATTTCTGGTACATAGGACCCTAATCGTAAGGCAAGTGTTGAGTATGTTTCGTGTCTCACTTTTTAACAACATATTTAAAATTAATAAATGAATGATGTGTAACATTAATAATATTACGTTTTTCAATGAACCTCATTATACTGAATAATTACTTCTGATGTATGTAAGGCAGAGTTCACAATATCATCTACCTTTCGACCTCTTACCATATTTACTATTTTTTTTCACTACACTATACACTAATAGTATTTTTTTTCCCTAATTTCTACACGGTATAAGGGAGATGAAGAAGAAGAAGAATGAAAAAATTTTAGGTGAAAGGGACGTACCTGTGACATGGGTTTACATAGCTGAGGGAGGGAAAGGAGGGGGTTGGTTTTCTTCAAACAAAGTTATTAATTTTTTTACACGGTCAATGAGAAAACCTGAAATCAAAATCTCTGCCACCGATTTTAGGCCATGTCCCCCTGCCTCTGCTATCGTTGTCCCCCATGTTGTCGTTGTTCTTGAAATTGAAATCTCTACCACTGATTTTAATTTTTTTTAATTATTGAAAATCCTGAAATCGACCACCCTTTACTGATTTTAGATTTCAGACTCATACATTTATAAATTTTACTTTTGACTCATATTTTGGTATTAAGGTTTTTTCATCCATTTTTTTTTTTACAAATTCAGTCTCATGTGCCTCTTATTTTTATAAGGTACAAACACCATAAAATACTTAGTTTCAGATTACATTTTTTTTTATTAACTATACTTAAAATATGTCCTTTGATATAAAAATGAACATTTTTATAGGTCACTCTCAATTTAGTCACCCTCACAAAGGATATCCTTAGCTCATAACAATATAAGAAATGCTAATTTTTTAACAAAGTATTGCTTTTAAAACCAACACACAGTAAATATATATATTTTGCACAATTTATTTATTTATATATATGTGTGTATATAGGATTTCTTATTATTAATCTTTTAATTATATCATAAATCCATGTTTAGCTCTCATGTTTTGAATCAATGGTGGAAAAACATGATAATTCATAAGTTGGCGTGGTTGTTTGCCCTAAATTTAAAATTAGAGAATCTGTCCCCCTAAATTGTTAACAAAACCGAGCTACAGTACGCCAAAGTCATAAGTTGGCGTGGTTCTTTGGCAGCCGTAGGAAATAGGGACATCTAATGATTGCATCTCAGACAATTACACAGTAGTACAATAAAGGCTTAACAAAGTAATAATAAACATGTATCATCTCTCGATGATTACTCCAACTCTAAACTAAATTATCTCTTTTCTCCTGGTGTAATGTGGGACCGGCCGCGAGGGTTTTTGGCCTAATTAATTACGTTCTTAATTCCACATAACAACCATCTTATTCATACGCACCCTTTATGCCATTGAAAAAAATAAAAAAGTGAGTCTTGTTTTTTGAAGACGGTTTTTTTATGTGTCTCATGAAATAAATACTTTATATTATTAAATTTTTTATTTTTAATAATTTTTATAACTAAATTCTTAAATTTTATCATCACTTAATGTTATATATGATTTTGACAAATTTTTTATTGATAAAATTAAAAAAAAATTAACTTAGAAGATATTTAGAGATTTGCAGACCATTCAAACTTATGATGCACCACACCACAAGTATTGTATTAAAAAATATTAATTTATCACATTAAATTATATAACATATCAATATGTTATATTAGATAATGAAATAATGATAAATTTTAATGAATTTATTTATAAAAATTGTCAAAAAAAAATAGAATGAAGTATTTAATCGATGGAACACGTTACAAACGACATTTCTTGATAGGGAAAGGAGTAAAGAAAAGAAAGAAAGATATACTATATTTGGTGAATAACATGATTATTTTCGGAAGAGTCGGCATTCCCTCGCTGCATATACATAGCGGTCATGACAGGAAAAGTGTTTAGGGTCCAATTTTTTAATTAACTTATTTTATACGTATAATTATTAAAATTTGATATATAAAATAAACAAAATGATAAATTAGGTTAAAAAGTAAGATTTTTAAATACTTCTTCGCATGACATATCTTTACACTTACATAAAGTAGTTAACTAATTTTAACTATCTATTTAGTCACAATTTCGGATATTCTATTTTGCCTTTTCACTAATTACCATCTCTCTCATCTCATTTTAGATCATTCACACTTTATAAGCGATTACAACTTTAAACCCAATTCTACTAAATTTTTCTCACTTTATTATCACTTAAGTGTAATTGTCTCTTAACATTCTTATTTTATTGTTTTGGCTTCGATTATAATCTACATGTTAAACCTTACGAAGCACACTAGAATGTGTCATTACCCGACATATATGCATTTCTCAACTTTCGGGGTCGTAACCGAGAGTCTACTTCATTATATAGTATTTCTTTTTAATTCCCAATATATAGCTGCAGCCACTTTCTGTCCCTCTCTTTGGCTCATTTTGGTAATAAGTTTTGAAGTTCCCACTCCCACAGCATCTTTGACATCACAAACCATGCATATATTATACCATAAAAAGAAGGGGGAAGGAGAATTAAACGCACAAGAAAATAAAAGAAATTTGAATGAGAATTGATGCAAAATATTAGAGAAAAAATTTAAAAATGTGAATATATCCACATTTTTTTTACGGTACATTTATGTTTTTAGAGTATAATTCTTGCTTTTGAAGCTCGTAAGATAAAGATGAGCACATAAAATAACCTTTCATAAATTAAATCAGCAGTTAATAAAGACCAACCCGATAAAGGGACCAAAAGTGGGCCAAATACAATATTTTTTATTGTAAAATTATTAGAGAATAAAACTAAATTTCGCAAAAATTTTATAGAGAACGTAAACATGTTCAAGCCTAACTTATACATAAAATTTGGGCAACTCTCAAGAGTCTCTACCACGAGTTAATTAGTTCTTGTGGGAATTGAGTCAGTTCTTAAATGATATCAGATAAACAGACTATATATCTATTGCATGTATATTTGATATTATGCACCTACTATTAACTGAGTAAAAAACTATGATCTTAATTCTCAGTCCTCACTTCAATATAATTATGTCTCTGGCCGATCAAATCGAACCACATTACTTACCATTGATAAACAACCCGATCATATCATATAATCTCATTACATTTAACAAACACCATGAAATGAAAAATAAGCTTTTTTG
Organism: Nissolia schottii; assembly: GCA_003254905.1. Taxonomy (NCBI): domain Eukaryota; kingdom Viridiplantae; phylum Streptophyta; class Magnoliopsida; order Fabales; family Fabaceae; genus Nissolia; species Nissolia schottii. The sequence goes on along the minus strand of QANU01087130.1, from coordinate 215,722 downwards.
TTTTTTGGCATGAGAGAGAGGGTCACAATGGTAGCATAAACCAAGTGTGACCAAAGGGTTGCCTAAAGTTAGACGTCGGTTTTCATTAGTAGAAGAGATAAAAGATGTAAAACTATATATAGACGGATCAAAATTGATAGTTCCACAAACTTTCTCCGCCAAGATAATTTTCAGGCGAGTCGTATGACGGCGGCGGGCTCATCCTTGGAGGCGGCAGCAGCATTCCCTCAGCCATGTCGACCAGCAAACTCGGCATGGAGAAAATGGCTTCCTCATCCAAGAACTCAGCTTCAGGCAAATGGGTACTAGTCTCAGTCGCAGCAGCATCGGCATCAGCATTAGCGTTACCGCTGTTATCATTACTACTGTGGAATTCAGCCCTCATGAGTTGCGCCGCCGCGGTGGCCGCGCTGCGGATGTCGGCGGGCGACTTGGACCCCGGCACAGGGTACTTGCCGGCCCAGGCTGGGAAGTTGAGGACCGCCTCCCCACCCTTAAGGGCCAGCGCGGCCACGTCGTAGGCGGCGGCCGCCATCTCCGGCGTCAGGAATGTCCCCAGCCATATGCGGGTCGTCTTGCGGGGCTCCCGGATCTCCGACACCCATTTGCCTCCCCGGCACCGGATGCCGCGGTACAATGGGTGCCTCTTTGAAGATGAAGATGAAGAGGCCATATGCTAGGTAATGAGAGGGTTTTCAATTAATTAATTGGCACGTGTGGAAAATGAACCTAGCTAATTGGACGCAGTAGCAGCTTGCTGATGCGGGTTGATCAGTGTGGGTCTATGTACTAGAATGATAGGGTCAACTACATTTTATAGTACCATAGTGCAGTGTATAAATATATATGATCACTGCCAGTTAGAAATTATTAGAATTGTGGATATTTTTAAGTTTAAGAAAACTGAAACCGTGGGGATCTCGCGGGGTAACGGAGTAAAGGCTTCGTCATTCGTCCTTGAAAAATGGTGGCGCTTAGTTGGGATCTACTGTTGATTTAATGAAGCGATTGGAAATCAAAGGATTAATTGTGGGAGTACTGAAAGTGACTAATTGACTGCTCATTGATGTTGTACGTACTTTTTGAGGAGACTAATTAATGTGAATTTATTCTGTACACATAGGCCGCTGTTTGTTTTACTGCAGGTAAGTACATAAATTTCTTATAATATAGACCTAACTTTATCAACTTGTATTTAAACACATTTATAATATTGCTGAATTTTCTTAATTTTAAAGATGTAGTGTTTGTAGGCCTCTTTACCTTTCTATGGGTTGTAGTATAATTTTATACTAAAATATGGGTTAGAACACAAATTTATAATTGTATGGGTCTGAGTCTGAATTCGTCACACCAAGTGGCGAATTCAGACATTTTTTTAAAAGGAAAAAAGTCTGAATTTGTCACACAAGAGTCTGAATTCGTTACATCCTGTGACGAATTCAGACCTTTTAAAAATAGTCTGAAGTTCTGAATTCGCCACAGTCCATACAAATGTAAATTACATGGACCATATTATGAGATATAAATCTTTTGGGGATAATATATATGTAATAAATCCGTGTTTGTGAGTTGAGTTTTGAAATGAAAAGAAATTTTTTAAAAGATTTAATAATAATTTTATATGTAAAAATAATGATTAAGTCTTCTAACCTATTTCATTCTCCTTCGAGGCCTAACTTGCGGACACAACCTTAGTACCCCACCAACTTTACTATAAGCGGGTGTAAATATGAGATCACACACTTTTGTTCACTAAAAAAAATAAATTTCGGGAGATAGCCAAACTGAGTGATAGCTACTTTTGACTTTCCACGAAGAGCTCAAATTTACATCATTTTTCTTTCTTTTTTTTTCTTTTAAATAATATCTGGATGTCATTAAGCTATGTGTGTGTAGAGGTGCAAGGTTGCTTATCAAATTTTAATCCTTTTCTTTGTAAATCACCAGGAAAATTAGCAGTCATATATGATATATCTGAAGTGATGACATGCTGTAATTACATATTCCTCCTATTGGAAGGGAATTTCTTGATTGATAGACTTGCTGAATTGCTAAACTTATTCAAACACTGTGCTATTCCCATACATTAATATGTAACCATTGAACCATGTATATTATAATACGTCCGGATGATCTTTATGCACACCCCGGGAGATTTCACGCTTTAATTAAATACAGAAATCTCATGCGCGCTTTCAAATTGACTAAAGATGATACTTACACAACAGAGAAAAGGGAGTTTATTGCAGTATTTCACAACTACTGGTCTTCTCTCACAGTACATGGATGTCACTGACGTACTGTTCTAAGTTAGGTATATCTTAATAATAAATGGTGCCCTCAATCCAATATCATTTTCTTTCTCTCTCTTTCTCTTTTTCTTCCTTACATCAATGAAGCTCATATTCTAGTCAAGAAAAAAAAAAAAAAACCCCTCATGATTATGGCCTACACAAATATTTTGCCCAAGAATTATTTCCATACTCTGTTATGAGTTTTATAAACAAAAGTTCTAAACATATGGTTAAGGCTAATAAATTAATTTTTTCCCCATAAAAAAGGATATTTAATTTCTCCATCAAATATTTCTAATTATTTAAAAAATAATAAACTAATAAACATTTATTGTAATCCCTGATCTAACAAAGTATTTCACTTTTTTATTAAATGTTTCTATTTATTTCGTTAGCACATCTAATAACAATAATGTAACAGTCATGCTAATTGCTCACGCTATAGTTGTAAGCAATGCACACACGGTTGTTATCTGCTTTGGTTGAGTTACTTCTAACTGTTGGAATTTATCATTTACATCACGTTAGATTACTAAGGATTATGGGATTTCATAAATACATGTATTCATGAATCGTTGGCTTTATGATTTTCCTCAACCAAATCTCTTAGTTCCTTAATGGACCTTCTGTTTCTCTTCCAGATGGGGAGAAGGGAAACTGTATTTGATTTGGTATGTTGGGGATCATAGCCTCCTCACGTATTTATAACCAATCAGGGGCCCACTATCCCCTGATGGGCCAATACTCGACATCTACCCATTAAGTCCATATCATTTTCTATAAGCCCAAGAGGCTTGTAACAAAATTAGATCACTGTAATAAGCCATTTATGATAAATAATTAATATAATTATTATTAAATATGAGTCCATGTAATTATTGGAATTACAAATTTCCAACACTAACCCCTACTTTTAGCTTTGCAAATATTTCTTACTCGAAAATATGGACTGTTTTGAAACATTATTCCTTTTCTTTCTAAATTATGAGTCATACGTGATCAAGAAAGCATATGTGTATATATAAGCAAACGATGGAGTCCAAACAGACTTAAGCGATATCTAATCTATTCGATATTCATACAAAATAATTCATGATATATATATATATATAGAGAGAGAGAGAGAGAGAGAGAGAGAGAGAAAGAAAAGACAGTTTTCCTACATGCAAATGATTTCCTTGTGCCCCACACGTCTCTCGAGGAACAGTTAAAAACGCACTAGCAGTTTAACTCCACCGTTTTGTAATTGTTGATAACCGTTCTTCTACCTTTGAAGGCAATTGTGAATAACCGCAAATAACTAGCACTTCTTCTCAAAGACCTTGATAACTTGAACATTTCAGACACACTTTGCTATCTTGATAAGATGACTAAGTCCATAACAATCTTGAAATGATTACGATCATTGTCTTCGCAACAACTTCAACAAAAGGTTTCAATTAATGACTTATAATTCAATGTTACTTCCGTCTTGCTTATAACAAACCTCGATTTCACATGACTTATCTTTATGTTTGACCAACAACTCATTATTTGAATCTACTTTCTCCTCGATCGAATATACATATCGATTTTATCAAATACTTAGGCGAGAATTTCACCTAACACAACCTCAAACCCAAAATTATCGATTTTCCTTTTGTTTCCCTGAGATGTGAAAAAGTAATAGCAGATTGACCAATATTAAACCACAAGAAACTAGTTGAGCTGAGCAAGACATGGTCTCATATTTGATAGCATATTCGAGCCTTTACTCCTGAATAAAAACCCAAAAATTGACCAATATATAAACGGACTCCAGCCCTTTGTAAACCAAAAAAAATAAAAAAGATCTAGTGGTAACAGTTCTTGAGAATTCAAATGAGGAGATTGGGTTCATCCCTAAAATAGAGATTCTCCAATCGTAGCCAGGCCCAATTCAAAAAAGAGGAGTGTTGTGCAGCATAATATTTTTGTTGGCCAAGTCCAGTTATATGAGAGAGATGCAAAAAACTGTTTTTTCTGCAGATAACGGACACGAGCCTATTTTTTGTCAACCCAATTAGACAATCAAATCGTAACGGAACAATTTTTATTGTGTGTAGTGGTAGGAAAATTAATTTATCCCATTAATTTTTCTTTTTCTTTATAACAACTTTGAGAACAAGGTATAAAGGGCGCAACCAACTCCTGGATAAGCGGGAAAAGATATATCAGGGAATGGATAGACAAACCCCCTCGCTTTATCGCTATCTTACCTCTATCTTTGCACTTTAAGCTCATCTATAAAAGCACAGGACCCCTCAGGTCACCAAGGACCTCTCATTCCCTTCTTAGAGAATTCTCCTAATCCTTGTGCTTACTTGAGTACTGTCAGAGTGCCTTTCCAGGTACACCCCACCGCCGCACTCTCTCCGAGAGAAACCCGCTTATAGCTTCCGTCCAAGTCTCCAAACCCGCTCAGAGCTTTCGTCCGAGCCTCTAAACCCGCTCGGAGCTTTTGTCCGAGCCTCCGAACCCGCTCGGAGCCTTCGCCCTCAGACTTAGACCTTCCATCAAGGCGTCTTTCTTACCCGTTCAGGTAACCTCGTACACTATACGAATTACTTACGAACAGGCGTAACGTTACAATCATAATAGTAATATTAGTAACTAGTTAGTTGGGAATTTATCAAGGAGTATAAATAAGAGACTATTAATATGGTAATCTATAAGCGAATTGTTATCAATAAATTTGAACTTTGGTTCAATAGAATTTTACTCTTCTTCGCTAAAAGAAAGGAGAATTTGGGTTCTAACGGTTGAGTATGACCCAAATTCTTATAAAAATATGGTAATTGATAGTTTCTTATTTTTAAAATTTTGTATTTTAATTATAATTATTGTCAAAATATTTATGAATATTTTGATTGATATAAAAGAAAAAATATGAGAGTGATTTATTTGATAAAACAGAAAAATTATTTGAGGTTGTAATTACTTGATTGCATTGTAAATTGTTGTTAGTCAAACTTTAAAAAATTACTTTTGAAAGTTCCCAAAAACACATCTCGCTCTCACACAAAAGCTCTCTAACTTTTCAGGTTACTAAACACGAAAATGTGACTTATGTTTTTTTGAGAGTAGGAGCATCCTCTCTTAAAAAGCTTTACCAAGTCTTAGTAGATCTAGATGTTGAGTCTCTTGTGTCGAAAGTTTTCCTGACAATGTGCGGGTTAGGCAGCATGTTTCGCGAGTAGTAGTGGTGTAAGAGTTGTGATGGAGGGTACAACTTCTTCCTCAAAAATTGTTGTGACAGAAAGTTTGTAACTTCGCTCTTAAAATTGTCATATAATAAAAGGTTGACAATTTTGTCCGCAAAACATTCAAAGACAAGGAAAGTTTTCCCAACTTAACATGATGCCACACAAAACATTCAAAGACCAAAATTCATGTTTGCTCTAAAATATCAAACACTCAAAAAAAAATAAAAATCAAACCGCGAGGATTCAAACCGTCATTTAAAGACAAAACAAATAGATTAGCAGTGAGAACGAAACACAACGTAGTCCATAATTTCTTTGAGTATTGACATTACAATGCGAAAGGTCATAATGTAACCTTTCAAAAACAATAAAAGGTCATAATGTTTCTAGAAAAAATATATGTTCGTTAGCCGTTTTCCCTTAACAGAAGTTGGACAGATGGATTATCAATGAAAAAGACCAACGGCAGCAACGGTCATTTTACGTTAGGCGCAACTTTTCAGTTGACTACATGCCAGGCGAACACAAGTGAAGAAGAATTATCTGTCCTGATATTTATTCTGGGATTGAAACTATTTGGTTGAGAGCCTGTGTCTGATCCTAAAGTGGTTAGGGGATTATGATATTTAATTAAGGGTTGAATCCCCATTTGTCCTCATTTCCCTCATTTGTCCTCATCTAATTAGGGGCTTCCAAGTCAGAAAAAGGAAAAATGAAAACTGTTTGGACGAGGTTCACATTCTCATTTCCTATTTTCTTCCAAGTTAGAAAGGACAAGCATTTAATTTAGTGACATTTTCTATTCTCTTTTATTAAAGTCTGTGTTCATCGACGTGTGTCAATAAGCTTGAGGAGCACACGTTTTAGACAAACGTTCATGGAATTTTTTACTATACATCAAAATGCCCATAATTCAAAACATATTACAGGAATACACCTATTTTGGCCAGCATGGGAGGCAAGTTCGCGTGGTAAGGCCATGTAAGATTTGCCAATCTCTTTGTCTAGTACAGCTAAGATTCGTCAACTCATTAGGCGAATTTGGCTTGAAAACTCCAACTCGTCATGCGACTATTGATTGAATTCGCCAATCGATTTGGTGAATTTGGGTTGAATTCGCCAACCAGTTTGACGAATTTGCTTCCAGCCCCATTAACCAACCCCAGCGCCCCAAACCACTTCATTCATTCTCATTTTCTAAATTTCACTTCTCTCTCTACAAACCCATTCTCTCTACAAACCCTTAACTTATGTGTTTTTATTATATGCGATTTTATATAAATGTGCTCTTGTAGACATGACAACCATAAACTAGACTTAACATCTAGCCCTAACATTTGGCATGTGAAATCAATTGCTTCCAATGATCATAAATTGCATATCAATTGAATCGCTTCCACAAATTATCATGAACAAAAGGTTCTAATCTAATAACTATCCTTGAGATTGTTCAAATCTTAAAATTGGGGATTTAAAACATAACTTCCATTACCTTACATAGAGCATCCTAAAAACTTCTTTAGCAATTATCCAAAACAAGTAAAATTAGTAAAAAAAAAAAATTATAACAAAATTGATTTTTAAAATCAGACTTCATACCACCATTTTTCAATGTCAAAGCAAGAATTAGTAACACTGCAAGGCAAATTCAATGCATGACTTAATGCAAAATAATACAAAATCATGGGCGAATTCAATGCAAAATCGCTAAATCGATTGGTGAATTCAACCCAAATTCGCCAAATTGGTTGGCGAATTCAATGCATAATCTCATTCCACGTTGGCGAACTCAATGCATAGTCACCAGATAAGCTGGCTTTTTTAAGTTAAAATCGCCTACCGAGTTGGTGACTCTTGGTTGTACTCGCCAAACGGATTGAGAATTCCTACATGGCCTTGCCACGTGGACTCGCATGCCATGCTGTCTGAAGTAGGTGCATTCCTATAATATGTTTTGAAATAGTGGCATTTTGGTAATATGTTTTAGTAACGGAACAGTATAGTAAAAAACTCGCGGTGGTGGTGGTGGCAGCAGTTGTGATAATAATGTGGTGGTGGTGGTGGTGATGGTGGTAGTAGGTTGATTTTGGTAAGTGGTGGTTGTAATGATTGAGGTGGCAGTGGTGGTGGTAAGAAGTGGTCGTGGTTGTGGAGGTGGTGGTGGCAATGGAGGAGTGGTGGTGATGGCGGTGGAAGAGGTGTGATGATGGTGGTGGTATAAGTGTAAGGGGTTGTTGAGATGGTAGAAGAGTTGTGGGAGGTGGTGGTGGTGGATGAGGAAAGAAAAGAGGAAAGGAGAAGAGGTGGAAAGAGGGAGAAGGATGGGTGAAATTTAACTAAGTTAATCACCAAAACGTGGTCGTCAAAAGTATTCGACAGTAACTTTAAAAAGTCTAACCGTAACACCCTAAATGAAATCCATTGTTTCATTTAATTGGTTATCGTCGGTTTTTTTTTAAAAAGAAATCTGACTGTAAAGAAAAAATAAGCGCCATAATTTTGGTATGAAGTCGCCTTTGTTACCATCAGAATTTTTAAACCATTTCGACAATAATACCTGAAACCCTAATTATTATTTATTAATTTATTAGGCCAATTTATTATTTATCAGGGCTAATTATTGATTTATTAATAATTAACTATGATTAATTGATTACTTATTTTTATTTAAAAAAATTAAAGTAACAACAAAGTTCAATTATGTAAACACATTAAAAGGAAATTAAAAATAAAATAAACTAAAAACTTATTAAAATAACAAAAATACTAAAAAAAATCCATACTTTAACATTGAAATTAAAATAAAAAATAAAGTTGACAGCTCCAAAATAATAAATATACACACAATATAAAGAAAAAACAACTACAAAAACTAATCTCCTAAATCAGCAACATCATCGGAGGCGGCGAAATCATCATCAGAAGACTCGGAGGACATCAGTAACTCAGGAGGCATATCACGGGTGTCGCTACTATTGTCCCCTCAAACAGATTTTCCAAAGCAGGACCACAAGCCCTGAGCTTGTCGTTGAGCTTCTCCTTTTCTTTTCTCGTCTTTGCCTTGTCCATCGCTTCCTTCTCCCTCAGCTTCTGATGCACCACTTCTAACTTCACCACTTGCTGATGCAGCTCCAGGTTCATTTTGAACAGCCGATCGTGGAGCTTGTCAGCATCCGGCATCAGCGACAACTCGGTAGATCCAAAATCCAATTGAGGGCCCTTAGATGTAACCGAGAATTGTGGCCCTTGGCCGTAAAAGCGGTTGCAGTTCATACCACCGATGACATCTAGTCATATCACATTCTCATTGACAGGAGCAAGCTCGGTATCGAGGAACGTACTCTAGGCCTGCTAAGTGTGAGCAGCTTATAATTCTTGCTCAAAAACAACCTACATACATAAAAAAAATTAACAAAAATTAATATAAGAAATTAAAACAATAAGAAAAAAATTAAATTTATACATTGAATGTAATAAATACTTACAATGGTTTCTTCGGAGTGCATGTCAACTCACTTAGACTTATCCGCCTTCATGGTGTGGGTCTTGCGGAACAATTTCACCTCAGTCGACGCCTAACCTAGCTGTCGACTCTGCATATTTAATTATTTAAATTTAAATAAATTAAATACTTCAAATTTAAATAAAAAATTAAAGTAAATTAATATATAATTGAAAAAATAAACAGAAATATAATTACCATCTTGAGACTTGTCGAGGGCAAGCTCGCGAAACCTTTGGTGTGCACGTTGCCCCCTTGACCCTGTGTCCGCGCATGCTTTGAGTTCTGGGACTTGGTCTTGAACCTATCCGTGTTCCAATAGCCCTTTAGCTCCGTAAGTTGTGCAAGGGTCAACCAGTCTAGATTTTTGTCCTAGCCTGACCTGATATTCCCCAGCAACTGTTGCAGAAGCCTTTTGGCCCTATAATTAAATGCCTTCTTCATGCTGAACAATAAAACATTAATAAGTAATTATTAAATAATTTAATAATAACTAATAATTAAAAAAATAACTATTATTTAATTACCTTCCAAACATTGAAGAGGCGATCATTCTCCTCAGTTGTGTACTCCTGTCGCTTACTAACGACTCTATTGTGGCATTTCTTTAGTGTTTCAGTGACAACGTGCCTTCCAACCTTATGGGGAATCCACCTATACAAACATAATTAAAAATATTATGTGTGTTACAAAAATTAAATAAATAGCAACTAAAAAATAAAACAAAAATAATTAACAAAACTTACCACTGTTGTTCTCGTGAAGTAGAAGAGGCACCCGTGCACAATTGGTGGTGGACCCCTAGGACTGAGTACCGGTGGGAGTATCCCGCTATGGTGGTAGAGCTTACTCGTCGTAGCTCCCAAACCTCGCCACCTGTAATGACAACAGAGGCATGAAGCTCAACCCGGGAGCATCACCGGGCTCTTGGACCTGGTCTTCAGTGACCACCTGCTGTTGAAATCCATGATACCAGGAAAGAAAATAGAGAAAATGAAACTGAATGAATTTTGATAGAATGAAAAAGTGTTTGGGAGATAAGAAAATGAAAGAGAAAAATTGAAAGAAAACAAAAAAGAAAAATGACGGGCGGAAGCTTCAAGGTGGATGCCATGGCTCTGATACCATGTGAATTTTCAAACTATGGCTACAACTTGAAGCCATGGCAGAGGCGCGAGAAAATGAGAGAAATGGATAAGAGAAATGAGAGAACTCTTTGATTGTAAATTCTGTATTTACTATACAGCTAATGCAGCTGTTTATATACAAGGGAATACAAATGCTAAATACAAATGAAATGAATCTGAATTCTAATTTAAGTTACATTTACAACTAACTTTCATTTTGCACACTTGCACTTCCTAACTGACTTTCCCGCCGTAACTCCTGTGGCCAATGCTGTTGCTGCTGCATTGGCACACACACCTCGCTCACACCCCCCCTCAAGCTGAGACATGAAAATTAATCATGCTCAGCTTGCCAAACAAATGCTGGAATGGATCGGGGGCCAGTGGCTTGGTAAACACATCAGCTAGTTGGTTGCTGGTGTTGATAGAGTGGAGCTCGATAACCTTCTCATGAACTTTGTCGCGAATGATGTGGCAATCAATCTCAATATGTTTCGTGCGCTCATGGAACACAGGATTTGCAGCTATATGGATCGCGGATTGATTGTCACAGGAAATGGAAACCGGACCTGTGATGGGAACATCAAGGTCCCGAAGCAAGGTGAGCAGCCATTGTATCTCACAAGTGAGTTGGGCAAGAGCACGATACTCAGCCTCGGCTGAGGAACGTGCCACCGTGGTCTGCTTTTTGCTCTTCCAAGACACCATAGCAGTGCCAAGCAAAAAAACAAACCCACGAATGGACCTCCGAGTCTCAGGGAAAGAGCCCCAGTCTGCATCAGCAAAACCACGAAGTACCAGGTTGCAGTCAGAGGGGAAATACAGACCCGTGGCAGGAGCACCTTTCAGATACCTCAGCACACGATGAGCAACCTTCAAATGAACATCATTGGCACAATCAAGGAACTGACTGAGCCTCCCAACTGCATAGCATATATCAGGCCTCGTGTGTGTAAGATACAGTAGTCTTCCAATGAGCCTGCGATAGCCAGTGGCATCCACTGGACAAGTTGAACAATCCTTAGTTAACTTTGTGTGATAATCCATTGGGGTAGAAATTGGCTTGGAGTCAAGGAAGCCATGATCTGCTAACAGATCTAGACAATATTTCCGCTGATAAAGTGCAATGTCGTGGGCTGTTCTTGCAACTTCCATGCCCAAGAAGTATTTAAGCGTGCCTAGGTCCTTTATCTTGAACAAGTCATTTAGCAGCTTCTTGACCCCATTGATTTCAGCTGTGTCATTGCCTGACAAAACTAGATCATCCACGTAAACCAGAATAGCTGTGAAACTATTGCCTTTCCTCTTAGTGAAGAGGCTGTAATCAGATTTTGATTGTACATACCCAAACTTAGTGAGAACTGCAACTAACTTGGCATTCCATTGCCTACTAGCCTGTTTTAGGCCATATAAAGATTTTTGAGCTTACAAGCCATGTTAGAACCTGAGGTAGACAGCCCTGGAGGTATTTTCATATATACATCCTCATGTAAATCTCCATGTAAGAAGGTAGTGTTAATATCTAACTGCTCCAAGACCCATCCCCTTGCTGCTGCAATGGCCAGCAACATTCTCAAGGTATTCATCTTCACAACCGGGCTAAACGTTTCAGAATAATCAATGCCATAGGTTTGAGTGAAACCTTTGGCCACTAATCTGGCCTTGTGCCTTTCAATGCTGTCATCTGCATTGTATTTGATCTTAAACACCCACTTACAGCCCACAGCCTTTTTACCAGGTGGCAAAGGAGTGACAACCCAAGTTTGATTAGCCTCAAGTGCCGAGAGTTCAGCATTGATTGCATCTCTCCAACAATGCTCTTGCACAACTTCCTCATAACTCCTAGGTTCTGAATTCGATGATATGGCCAAGGAAAAATGTTTTTGGGAGGTACACAGTGAGGAGTAAGACAAATATTTAGATAAAGGATGCTTACTTGATAAAGAAGGGTAATCACCACTTGAGGAGTGAACTTGCATACAATGATAATCCTTGAGATATTCAGGTTGCCTTTTTGTTCTGATGGACTTTCTGGTGTGTGTATCGGGAGGGATTGCAGGGGGGTCAGATGCAAGTGATGAATGGGATGCAGATACAGATGCATTTGGTGAGTGTGATGCAGATGTGGATGCAGTGGCTGATAGTGCAGTGTTTGAACTAGGTGTAGTGGGTAAATCAGACTCAGTAGCTGAATTAGAGGAATTCAATGCTGGCTGGGGATTGGTTACAGTGTGAGAGGATGGTAGTGATGTATGATGTAAATCATATGCAAAAAGGTCAAATAATGTTGAATGTTGTGTTGCAGACTGTGTAGATATAGGTTGCTGTATAGTATTGGAATCAGTAACCCTGAAAGGAAATTTGTTCTCATAGAAGACTACATGTCTTGAAACGAAAATCTGCCTAGTAGAAAGATCTATTAGAACATAGCCCTTTGTCCCAAATTTGTAACCAAGAAATGCACATTTTCTAGCTCTAGCATCCAACTTTGTTCTATGAGCTTGCAATGTTGTTGCATAAGCAAGACAACCAAAGACTCTAAGATCCTGCAATTGTGGTGCACTGTCATACAACAATTCATAGGGTGACATATCTGCAATTATCTTACTAGGTTGTCTATTTATAAGATACACAGCATGCCCAACAGCAAATTACCAAAAACAATGGGGCAGGGATGATTGGAAGAGAAGTGATCTAGCAACATTTAGAATGTGTTGATGCTTCCTTTCAACTATCCCATTTTGTTGAGGAGTCTCAACACAGCTTGTGTGATGAATTATTCCTTTTGAATTAAAAAATCGTGTTTGAGCAAACTCTGCTCCATTGTCTGTCCTAATCACTTTGACACACCTATTAAATTGAGTTTGCACAAAATTAACAAAGTCTTAAACCAATTTGGGTGTTTCTGATTTTAATCTCATGAAATAGATCCAAGTGTGTCTAGTTTTATCATCTACCACAGTTAGGAAATACCCCCTGTGGATGGTATGGGAATGGGTCCCCATATGTCCATATGAATTAAGTCAAAAGCATGCTGTGATTCAGTTAAACTAGTAGGAAATGGCATTTTCTTTTGTTTGGCAAAATGACATGAATCACATGGTTCAATGCTATTATTACAATGAATGAAAGGGAATTGAGTATGCATCACAATGGTCCTAGCTCTAGATGGATGTCCTAATCTATAATGCCATAAGGGAAATGAGTCTGTTGCTGAATTCTGTATGCTGGCTGCAGAATGTGTAGGGAGCAGGGCAGCAGAGCTGTTGCTGTTTATCTTAAGGTCTTGTTGGTCAGAATTGGTCATTGTATACAAGCCTCTCACCAAGTCAGCTATACCAATCATCCTCAAATGGAGATCCTGTATCAAACAATGTTTGTCATTAAACAGCACTGTGCATTGCAGGGACGTGACAAGTCTAGATACTGAGATAAGATTGAAAGTAAAGGATGGAATGTATAACACTTTAGTTAGGTAAAAAGCCTTTGTGAATATCACAGTCCCTGCAATGTTAGCTTGGGTAAGGGTTCCATCAGGCAGCTTTACAGTGATGGGTTTAATGTTGTAATAGGTGTGAAAGGCTTTGAGGGAATGGCACACATGGTCTGTAGCACCAGTGTCCATCACCTAATGCCTTGGATTATTGGATACTAATGATAAGGCCGTGGGTATACCTGATGGATTTGGCTCTGAGGAAGTCAATTGATTAATGCTATGAGGAACCTGTGAAGAGTTTTGCTGCAGCAGTGCCAGCAATGCCTGCTTCTGCTCTTGAGTGAATACCAATTCTGAACTGTCCTTCCCTGCCTCCTGATTCTGGTTCTGGTTGCTGGAGTTGTTGCTGATTTCTTCAATTTCTCCATCAGCACCAGTGGTAACATTATTTGCAACTCTCTCTCTATACTCCTTGAGCAAGTGAGGGTACTTCTTGAAACATCTGTCCACTGGATGACCTGTTTTGTTGCAGAAACTGCAGGTAATGTTTGGATCATAAAACGTTTTTCCTCTGCCAGCCCCAGAACCAGACCTGCCTCCAGCTCCTCTTCCTCTGCCTCTTGATTTTCCCCTTCCTGATCCTGAGGCAGAATTAGCACCTGAGCTTGTATTCTGTGCTGAATTATGGTTAGTGCTGCTAAAGAATGCCTTCGAGTCTGAACAACTACTCAATTGTCTCTCCTGCTGAGTTAACAATGAAAATGTAGCAGTAACTTCAGGAAGAGGCTTCATCAGCATGAGTTGTGACCTTACTCCAGCATATTGCTCATTCAAACCTCTAATGAATCTAACTACATAATCTTCTTTCCTGTAGTTTCTAATCATTTGCATTCCACAAACACACCTGTTCCCACATAAGCAACTAGAAATAGGTCTAAAATTGTCCAACTCTTCCCAAATAGATTTCAGCTTAGTGAAATATGATGTAATGGACATTTCTCCTTGCCTAATTGCATACAACTCCTCTTGCAATTCAGCAATTCGAAATGCATCACCATCAAAATACCTAATGCACAAATCGGACCACAACTCTGCTGCATTATCAATATTAAGAATCTCCTCACTCAGAGATTGATGTATCCAAGACATCACAAACATATTGCATCTCTCCCAAGCAAAAGACAGCTCGCTATTTGCTTCAGGTTGAATCAGTGATCCATCAACAAAACCAAGCTTATTCTTAGATCTAAGAGCTAACCGCATGGATCTAGACCACGCATGGTAATTCTGATCAGTTAGCACAAGAGGAATCAGTGTTGTACCTGGACTCTCTCCTGGATGCAGATAATAGGGACTCATCATATCTGTCATCACATTGTGCCGTTGATTGTTGTTGTTCACATTCTGAAGAACACGGTTAGAGTTCTCATGATCCGCACCTTGTGATGATGTGTTCTCATTTGAAGGAGGAACCTCCATGAATTGACAAGAGGTGAAAGGATAATCGAGTAGAAATAGTGCTGCAAGTTATCTAGGAGCTTCAGGAGCTGAAATTGAGCTCTAAAAACTCAGCGATAACCTTCCAAAAGCGATTAGATCTCTCAAGAAACTCAGAAATTCGCAGAGAATCAGCTGAGTTTCGAAAGTTCAGTGCGTTATGGTCATAGCAAAAACGAAAGAAACAATGGAAAAATGGAGATAATGCTGCCCTGAATGAGCAGCAGGGATGATGGCGCAGCAGAGCTTCATGAATGAAGCTCTGATACCATGTTGAAATCCATGATACCAGGAAAAAAAAATAGAGAAAATGAATCTGAATTCTAATTTAAGTTACATTTACAACTAACTTTCATTTTGCACACTTGCACTTCCTAACTGACTTTCCCGTTCTAACTCCTGTGGCCAATGCTGTTGCTGCTGCATTGGCACACACACCTCGCTCACACCTGCCTTAATCCAAGGATCGATATGAAACCTTCCCCCCATGGAAGATGTCGAGGACGTCGGCCTGCTTGACGTCCCCATGTCCTTGCCCTTCCCACTACTACCTCACCTCGCAGATGCGGGGTAGTAGTCTGACATTTACTTTTTCCCTTTATCGCTGGTCATACTTACAACTACGTAAAAATAATAAATTTAATTAAATATTATTAAAATTAAAAACAAGAAATAAAATATTCATCAAACATAATAGTCTAATACCTTATATAAACTAATATAAATAATTAAACATTTAATACATCTAGTAATCTAAAATTAACCTAACATAATATAACACTAAAATAATTAAACATTAACCTAAAAATTTTTAACATTAACCTAAAATAATTTTTTAACAAAACATAATTAATTAACCTAAACATTAACCTAAATTAATTAACCTGATATAACATAACATAATTAATATAACATCTAATCTAACAAAATTAATATAACATATTATAAATATAAAAAAATTAACAACCTAATTAAAACTTAGTAAAAAAAATTAATCTAACAACCTACCTAATCTAAAACCAAACAAAATTATTTTAATCTAACAACAAAATTCAAAAACTTAATCTAAAACCAAACATAATTATTTAAATCTACTAACCTAATTTAACAACCTATTCTAACAACCTAACACAATTTTAATCTAACAACTTAACATAATCTAACAAAAAAAAAGAAAAAAAACTAACCTTAAAGTCTTAGATTTAAATGGTCCACTACGATGGCAGGGGGTGGTGGCAGTGTGGTGACATGGAAGGTGGTGGCGAGGTGGTGGTAAGGAGGGTCATGGCAGTGGCAGAATGGTGGTGTCAGTGGCAGGGAAAGGGAGTTTAGGGAGAGTGAGAGTGAATGAGGGAGGGAGGAGACGGAGGCTTATATATAGCTTCCACCACCTCGCGACCATTAATGGCACTGGTTCGTTACCGTCGGATATATCCGACAGTAACTTGTCGAACGTTACAAAGGTGGGGAAGACGCATATCTCCTCATATTTCGAGAAGTTACTGTCAAAAATTTCTAATGGTAACTAGTCGAACGTTATGAATGTGGGGAACACGTGTGTCCCCTCATATTTTGAGAAACATTTGACGGTAACGTTTTGAATAATAAATATTATTATTTCTTTGTTTTATCGTCGGCAACTCGGTAACTGCTTTAAAATTACGTCCTAACAGAGACGTGACCACTTATTTTCTTTTGTCAATTTACCATCGGAATGTTTCGACGGTAAGGGTAATAATTATTTTTTAAATAGTTATTTTTAACAAAAGCTATTATGATTTATTATTATTAAATTTACTGTCGGACGTGTCCGGCTGTAATTTTAAAATAAAAAATATTATTAAATTTATATTTATTTCTTGTTTTTACTGTCAAAAATTTCTGATGGTAACTACTTTGTACTACCACGCACCATTGGGCACCAAACTTTACTTTAATATTTTTTTTGATGGTACTCGTGGCCAAAATTGCTTTAGTTCGTCCTAAAAGTCGTTACCGTTGATTTTTTTGTGCTTTCTGCCAGTAATTAGCCTATTTCTGGTAGTGTGTTTGAGTGATTGATAGTAATTTCATCTTTAGTTTGCATTTTGTGAGTTTAGAATGATTGAACACTTTTCATCAGACTAGTCCTATTTGAGCTTGTGAGCTCTTGGGGTTGGTTTGTTTGCTATAATTAAGGGAAAAGAAAATATTGGGATCTTCTACTAAGGGCTTAAGGAAATAAATTGTGCATTAGTTGAGTATCTGCGTTTCTGTACTAATACATAAAAGGGTATGGAAAAAAATATATTTTTTCTCTAATTTTCTCTTCATATTTGTCCATTAATTTATTTTTTACAGCCATATATTATTATTATTATTATTAAGAAGGACATTAATGTACGTTTTAACATTCATTATCTACTATCATTCATTATTTACTATCCACCGTATATAGACATTTCATACCTGTAACCCACCTCTAATTTAATTTTTTTTTTAAATTACTCCTAATCTCCACATACGTAGA
The DNA here is from genome assembly GCA_003254905.1 of Nissolia schottii. Taxonomy (NCBI): domain Eukaryota; kingdom Viridiplantae; phylum Streptophyta; class Magnoliopsida; order Fabales; family Fabaceae; genus Nissolia; species Nissolia schottii. The sequence continues at coordinate 198,130 of QANU01087130.1, read as the reverse complement.
CATTTCGTACCTGTAGCCCTACTTTTAATATATAAAGAGAATACAACAAGCAACTACCTTTTAGTCTCTAAACACTCAATTGAATTTTTTTTAATCCTCACATAATTATTTATTTGATTTAATTATTTATTTAATAAATAATTAAAAATAATTAAAAATAAATGGTGGAAAATTGCCTTCACCACCATTATATCATGACCCACTCCACTATAATTTTACTCTCTCATCATATTTAATTTGTTGAATACTTGAGGGTCACTCTTGTACGAATTGTCAGTCAAGCCCCACTAGTAAAGAGAAAGAGCCAACACAAAGAGCTAGAAAGTGGAATTGATGGTAGGTAGAGAGAATATGCCTCTCATATGTGTTATAATCTAGCATGACACTGTTGTGCCTCCGTATCTGACACATACAAACTCGATATATGAAGACACTAGTTCAACACATGTGTCACACGTGTTCGAAAGTGTCTAAATAAAAAATTTATAACATGTTCAAACATATCTGAGTTATATCTAAAAAATTTTTTAGCCGTGTTTGTGTCGTGTCCGAGTAAAAAATATTTTAAATATTAAATAATTTATAATAATATGAACTTTTAAAAAATTAATAAATATTAACACATGAAAATATCTTGAATGTTCCATATATTTTAAAAGATATTTAAAAAATATTAAAAATTAATAATTTAATATAAATAAAAATATTAAGATATTATTATAAATATTTAATTTTACATTTATATACGTCATATCTATATTTTATAAAATTTTAAAATTAATGTGGGACTGTATCACATGCTGTGTGATGTGCCGTGTGTCAGTGTTTCTTAGACTTTAGCTTGTGCATATTAGATTTAGGGCAAGCCAGATCCCACCAAGTTAAAAGGCAGCTTTGCTCGTACTTGTGACGGGTTTTGGTTTTTCCCAAACTGTTAAACGCACTTGGAATTTTTTGCTTTGTCCGTGCGCATGTGGTGGATCCTCTCATTAAATACAACTAAAATGACACTTTAAGCGGTTAAAATATCTATTTCCATTCTTATATAATTATCTAATTTTAAATGTTAACGAGCTAAGAAAAACTAAAACAATATTAGATAAGCTTTAATAATAAGGAAAGTATAGGTATATTTTATATAATTATTCTTATTTTTTATTACATTTATTCTATTTTACTTATTACTCTTTTTCACTTATTTACTCTATTTGTTTCAAATTAACAACTACAATTTAGGGTTTTAAATGCATTCTAAGATAGTATTAATTTCATTTTTATAATAATACTCTGCAAATTATCACATGCAGTTCTATCAAATAAAATATTACAAATTACTAGAAAAATAGTAATTTGCAATAGATAAAATACACTATTTCTGATGAAAAAGTGATTTTGCGGTGGAATGCATGGCGTCTGGAAGCTAAACAGTTTGCGGCATAATTTGTGGCCAAAATTTTCAAAGTCTGAAAGGTAAGAGACGATTTAATCATATGAGATATACAGCTATTAACTTGCATCGGAGTACTGGCTTTGCAGGTACCCCATTCACGTGCATCGGCCACCGAGTTTCTACCATCGATCCCAGGTTAGAATTATTCATCCGAAAACGGAATTTCAGCTAATCGCGTTTCATTACTGAATATTACTTGAGAACAGAAATCAAAATCTAATGAATTTAATTTGTAACATGATATCATGAAATATAAAATTGCGTTATTCGTGCCCTTTCCCATTTTGGACTGAGGCTAATTATCTTTTGCGCTGGATTTGAGTGGCGATGTTGATGAAGGCAGTAGCCCAAGCTAAAAGCAAGTGGATTAGACAACAAAAACCAGATACCTCAATTAATCCATAAACAGAATATGGCCAAATACCTGGTTTTAAGTTCATCGTAATAATAATTACAGGTTGTCTACTAGTTTTCGGATTAAGTTTGGAGCCGCACAACATTTGGGCAAAATTGCAAGAATTTTGAACTCCAATCTATGTATGTACGTATTCAACAACACAAAAAAAAAAAAGGAATTTAATTCCTACTTCTTTCGATATAGGGCGTTAATTTCATTTGAATTGTGTCCGTAATAAAAACATAAAACTAACGAAAATTTAAGCCAAGATATACAATATTTTATTCAGAATGAGTACTCTCCAAAACTAAAATCCAAAAATTTGTATCATTTAAGGTTAATTAAGGTTAGATATTGATGAAACATGAGCTAATCAAGCCGCAAATATGAACCACATTTTTGACACCAAGTTTTGACTAATTGGCTCTTTCATTTAATGAAAATAGTGTTATTTTGACATTAAGTTTGATGTAATCACTCAATCACTCTTTTCACACGTATTTTAGCGTCAAAGTAACATTTTTCCTTATATTTATAACATAGGTGCAAGTTCAGTATGCATGCGCTTTGGCCTCCTCCATCACCTTTAACCCCATTCTGTGTTTGCACTTTGCAGGCCCCAAGAGTGATTATAGGATAATTGGCTGGTCATAAAAATACGCTTGAAATAATTTTGAGTTGGTAAATGGAAGGCTCCAAAATGCATCGTCATCGAGATCCATCTTTTTGCTAATTCAACAGGTGCTCATTCCCAATTTCATAAACGTCCCGCATTCCAATTTTCTTTGTTTATAAAAAAAAAAATTATATCAGAGTCAGGAATTAAACTAGAATATAGTTGTAAAAATTAATAATATTTTCATCAAATCCACCATAGACGATCCTATTTAAGTCAGATAAGACTAGTATGACAAGAAAATGCTGCCTTTCAAACTAGACCCATGATACTCTATATTATCATTATTATTATTATTATTATTTTTCACAAATAAGTGGCTGATATCATTTTAATTTATCAAATTGACAACATTGTCGTAGCAAATGGAAGTCACTTGTTTGTATATATAGCTGTCTCCTCCTGCGTGTACGAAATAACATTTTGGGTTTCCATGTAAAGGAAACTCTCCAAAGCATGTGTGATTCAAGAAATTGTCAGGTACAGGAGGACCCCGACATGTCCACCCCTCTGATCCCCAAACCCCCAGCATTCCCCCACCACCACCAAGAAGAAGAAACCCACCTGTCCCTCGCCCTCAACGAAGCCAAGTCCATATCCCACATATCCCTCCCCATGGCCCTCACCGGCCTCCTCCTCTACTCCCGCTCCGCCATCTCCACGCTCTTCCTCGGCCGCCTCGGCGACCTCCCCCTCGCCGCCGGCTCCCTCGCCCTCGCCTTCGCCAACATCACCGCCCACTCCCTCCTCTCGGGCCTGGCCTCCGGCATGGAGCCCATCTGCGCCCAGGCCCACGGCGCCCATAAACCCCACCTCTTCTCCCTCGCCATGCAGCGCACCACCCTCCTCCTCCTCCTCGCCTCACTCCCAATCTCACTCCTCTGGCTCCACACGAACAAGATCTTGCTCCTCTGCGGCCAAGAAGAGGACATAGCCAGCGAGGCACAGTTCTACCTACTCTACTCCCTCCCCGATCTCATAGCCCAGTCCATACTCCACCCTCTCAGAATCTACCTCCGCGCCCAATCCATCACCCTCCCCCTCACGTGCTGCACGGCACTCTCAACCCTCCTCCACGTCCCAATCAACCACCTCCTCGTCAATTCCCTTGGCCTCGGAATCAGGGGCGTCGCCTTAAGCGCCGTCTGGACCAACTTCAACCTCGTGGGCTCATTAATCCTCTGCACCCGCACGCGCCAAAAAGCATGGACACGTGTCACCGCGGGGTGCTTTAAGGGCTGGGGGAAGCTGCTGAGCCTCTCCATCCCGAGCTGCGTTTCGGTGTGCCTCGAGTGGTGGTGGTACGAGATCATCATCTTGCTCTGCGGCTTGCTGCTCGACCCGCACGCCAGCGTGGCCTCCATGGGCCTTTTGATTCAAACCACCGCTCTCATATACATTTTCCCCTCTTCGCTCAGCTTCGGGGTTTCCACTCGGGTCGGCAACCAGTTGGGCGCCGGGAATCCCAATCGGGCCAGTGTTGCGGCATTAATGGGCCTCGCCTTCAGCTTCTTATTGGGCCTAGCCGCTCTCGCTTTTGCGCTTTCTGTGAGGAATGTTTGGGCCTTGATGTTTACCAACGATGGGAAGATAGTTGGGCTCACGTCGATGGTGTTGCCGATTGTTGGGCTTTGCGAGATTGGGAACTGTCCGCAGACGACGCTTTGTGGGGTGTTGAGGGGGACGGCTAGGCCCAAGCTTGGGGCGAACGTGAACTTGGGGTGCTTTTACCTGGTGGGGATGCCGGTGGCCGTGTGGTTGGCTTTCTACGAGGGGTTTGACTTTCAGGGGCTGTGGTTGGGGATGTTGGCGGCGCAGGGGTCTTGTATGGCGGCGATGCTGTTTGTTTTGGTGAGGACGGACTGGGAGGCTCAGGCGCGACGGGCCAAGGAGCTCACCTCATGGGATCGTGGCGAGGGAGTAGAGGAGGAAGAACAGGTTGTTGAGAAATGGTGCTTGGGGACGGGTGCCGCAAAAGAATGTTCTGGTGTAGCACTTGCTTGATCTCTGGGTTCGGGCTACTCTCTTCGTTTTTGACTGAGAATCAGTAGCTACAGAGGAAATTATTATTATTATTATTATTATTATTTTATATTTTATATTTTATATTGAAGATTTATAAGATAAATTTATATATCCTTTCTAGATTGGACTAGTTTTTAGTGAGGATAAACGTGGACCATGAGAGTTAACTCTCTTGTAAGAGTGCTATTAATGTTACATGAATAATAAAAGTAAACAATAAAGTCTAGATAATATATAAAATATAATAACTTTTAATTATATGTGTTTCACATACTTATTATATTATATAATAATTTTGTCTTTTTGTTATATTTTATATGTTGTCTGTATAAAAGGGTTTGAAGTCTAATGCCACAACATTAGAGTTTTTTTTTGAAAAAAAATTTCAAGTAATAAGTACTACATGAGTTGAATAAAAGAGAATAAGCGGAGAGTATAAAAAACGAAAAGATCCCTAAAGCTTAAGGTATTAAGGTGTCACATTTGACATGCATTGATGGCTTCTCACCTAAGGGTGACATTAGGAAAAATTATTGATTAAACACAAGTTTAACCAATTATTTTTTAGCGCACACAAAAAAGGGTGAATCTTACCACCTTTATTTTGTATCTCACTAAGTATTTATGAGTCTCATGAAATAAGATTCACTTTTATTGTATATGAATGCATCCAAAGATACATTAATAATTTCTCAAAAATTTAAACAATTAGATTAATCATGAAAGAAAATAATCAAAACAACCAATCATTTTATAATAATTATAAGTTTATAACAAGTCAGTCGAGCATTTCGAGTTCTCACAGATTGTTTGACATTAAGTATTTCTCCTTACTTAATCCATTGATATTACAAATTTCACCTAATTTTGAATTTCCCCTGCCACTTCTGTAAAACAAGTTGTATCAAATTAAATGATACCATTTCTCATATTTTTACTCTTATACCAAATACACTAAATACACTAGGAAATTAAATAAGAGCCCAAACTTTCTATTACATAAGAAATCAAATAGCTTAGGTCATGAAAACCCAAATGTGAAAGGAAGAAACTGTGAAGAAGCAGCAGCAGCAGGCTGCGCTATGCATACACACTAACACAGTGATTTTGAAAGTAAGGTTCAAGTTTGAAAAGTTTGAAAACTGCAAAGCATATAACTGAATGATTCCAATAATAGTTCCTTGAGTTTGAAAATTGATAACCCAACAATTGTTATTTTTGTTTACTTTTTATATAATTTTTAGTTAGAATAGGTTAGAATTTAGCTAGTTTGATGCATGATTGATTGGACTTAATTGTCTTTCTATCTCTGGTATGTTTGATGTTTGTGTAAATGTTTCACGGCCCAAAATTTTAGAAAATGAGTCAATTGTAAGTCAGAGAGGTGTCTCGCGCGAGACATAGTAAATAGAAAGCAAAGATTGGGATTCTGGAAGGCATCTCACGCGAGACATAGCAAACGGAAAGCGAAAAATTGGAATTCAGTGAGGCGTCTCGCGTGAGACGTGCTTGACAAAAAGTGAAAAATAAGATTCAATAAAGGTGTCTCGCGCGAGACACGATCACAGAGGCCCAAAACGCGTGAAAACCTAGGTTAAAATGCACCAGAGAAAAAATGACCAAACAATTCCGAATTCATTAAGCATTCATTCACGTCTTTCATCATTTTTGTCGTCATCAAGGTGGAGAGAGAGAGAGAGAACACACTAGGAGTCAAGAACGCTAAGGAAGAAGACTAATTTCGCTCGTGATTCAACCCTAAGCTTTCCTATCTTCTATGTATTTTCCTATCTTTTTATTATTGATTGTTGATTTCAGTTTTTCTATCATGAACTAATTCCTTTTTCGATTGAGAGGGTGATGTAACCCTAATGCTTTTGTTCTAATTCTGATTTCGTCGTTATTCAATTGTGTATGTTGTGAATTGATCTTCTTTATGCTTAATGCTTTTTATTAACTGACCATTAAGGAATTGTTAGTAAACCTAGGTGATACTGAGAGATTGATCATTACTTAGCCATATCTTAGAGATAAGAATAGAGGGTGGTGCAACCCCTAGCCTCACACGCTACCAAAGATTCACAAAATCCTAATCCCTAGGCGAACTAGATTAATTTTAAGAGATTGGTTAATCGGACCGTTCATAGGAGGTATGCACGATCTTGAGAGAGACTTGCGTTAGAATAGGAATCTAGGTTGTCCTTCGAAAACAATTTGAATAACAAAGAAACCTGAATTAGGGGAAACATTAGTGGTAAAATCGGAATCACAATCGCTTTAACCTTCGAATCGAATCCTGCTTGTTTAAATTACGTTTTTTTTATTGTTGTCATATGTAATTCACATTACTAAAAATTCAGTTCTACAAACCCCTCTTTTGTGATTATTTATTTTTTGTTTTCCAGAGATAATTTAATACTTGATGGGCACTTTGTGCTTGTGAAGGCTGCTAGTGTCAATAATACTATTTAGACAATGCTTATACGAGCGATCGTATAGCCAATGAGAAAAGGACAAAAAATATTATTGTTATTCTATCTCTTCGCCACTATTTCATGCATTCTATAACTCACTTTTCATTTTTTTTCCCTCTCATTTCTTGTTTGTGATAGAAAAAGAAACCAACATCTTAAATATAGAACTCAAGCCTGCCGTAAAAAGAAACCAACCATGTCAAAAAAAGAATCCAATTTTTTTTAAAATGTTGGTTTCTTTCGAAAACATAAACCAATTTTTATTTGTCTAAAAAACAAAAAAAAAAAACTAATTCTATTGAAAAAAGAAATCAACATTTGTTAATAAAGAAATCAACACAGAAAGTTCTTTTCTTTGTTTAAAAATGTTGGTTTCATATATTAACAAAGTTGATTTCTTTTTTAGCATAATTAAATTCTTACTCTGGTGAAAAAAGAGCGTGTAAGATGAATGGGGAGTCTAAAAAGAAAAGAAAAAAAAACAACTTTTTTCTTCTTTTGTGCCACCAGGTATTCAATCCTTATCAGGAAGGATACTAATTTCGAAGGTGGAAAGATTTGTCCTCCAACTGCCGTGGTTTTTCTAGAGCATTTAAATGGTTTTTTCTAGTGAGGCACAACTAGTATTCACCCCGGGAAAGAACCTTACTTCATAAATCCAATTTTAGTAGTGTGTGTACTTGTATATCCAATTTTAAACGTAACAACAGCAACGGCATAACCCTTCAAACAAGGAAATGAAATCATGCTCCTCGACTTAGAGGTCCCCTCATAACTGGAATCCACATCTTTATCAGACCCATCCACTCCATTTTACCTTTTTAAGAACTGAAATAGTACTCTTTGTCAATATCCTCAATTTGGGAGCATTATTCATTTTGGTGGGTTCTTAAATAGCCTGGGAAGTAAATACTTCATGCCACTTTATTTATCTATTTTTGATTATTTTTACAATTAAATTCATTGAATTTTGTTATTATTTTATGTTTTATATAATCGTAATAAATTTTTTATTAGTTAAATCATTGAGAGAAAAAATTTATACGAAGTTTAGATATTTGCAGATCATTTAAGTTTACAATGCACCTCTTTACAAATATTGTATTAAAAAGTATTAATTTATCACATTAGATCATATAATCTATCAATATGCCATATTAGATCATGAAATGATAACAAAATTTAATAAATTTAGTTATAAAAATTATCAAAAATAAATAAATTAAGTGACATGAAATATTTACCTATAAGATACTTGAGAAACCACCATTAATTTTTATTGATTGACTTAAAAACTACAAGTCACCATTCTAATGTTCTATAGGTTGTACTAAAATATTTTTTCTTCCTAAACCCATAGATCATGAGATTACATATCAAAATAGAAAAGGTGAAAATATTACTATATAGTAGCTATTGTTGGTTTATGTAACTATTTAAAGTTCGTAAAACTTATTTCTAAAGTTCACCTTTGGATTCATTGTTTTCATAGTCTCCCCTATTGCTATATGGCAACCTTGCATATGTAAATACATTTTTTTTATGATATTGCACATGTAAATATTATTTATAGGGAAATCAGCACAAACTACGTTGTTAAGATTGTTAAAATTGCATTCTCTCCGTATCATAATATATGTCTATTACCAACGGGGTTGGTCCAAGTTGTAAGCGGCTTGGTATCGCTTAAGTAAGGTCCCGAGTTTGAGACCTTGTGTTCGTAGTTATTCCCGCTGGGAGACTCACCCGCCATAGCCAGGTGCGCGACCCGGGTCGACCCGGATTAGTCAAGGCAAAGCCTTGAATACCGGGCAGGCAACCTAAAAAAAAAAATATATATGTCTATTTTAAAATTTAGTATATTCATAAATCAATGTATCTAATCAATTTAAAGTTTAATTCTACCCCACTTTTTTATTTTAATTAAATACTAGTAATTTTTTAAGTTTCAGTTTTTATTTATCTTGTTTACTATTTTCAAAAGTTTGTGCAACAAAAAAGTGAAAATATTAATCCACTATTTAATTTCATTTCATGTATTCATGTTTCTTTCACAAAATTTTTAAAATCAAGAAACCCATAAAAGACACGAGAAACCAAATTGACCTCAAATAAAATAATAAACAAAAAATATAAAAATAAAAATTTAACTAAACATTGGTGATTAATCACAATAAAAAAAGAATAAAGTACAATTTTTGCATATACTTCGTAGCATAGTACAATTTTAGCAAATCTTAAAAATAGGTTGTACTAATTATCCTTAATTATATACCACAACTAACATCTAAAAGAACTAAACTACTAAAATAGTCATATTCCATAGGAATCGATAAATTTGTTTGCTTTTTTTAAAAAAAAACAATTGGGTCTTTGAAGAGCGTTTCAAACTTAGTCTATGTATTATGGTGAAAGTCAAAGACTCACATTGCTTTGAAGTTGGTTTCTTGAGAGCCTTTATAACTAAACTTGATTTACAATAATACTTTAATATTAGGCTGGGCAATGTGGACTTGGTATGTTACCATAACACATGCACACCGCTTTGCTGCGTCTCGCGCCCATAGATTCAAAATTGATGGGTCTAGTTAGGGCTGTCAAAATAGGTCTGGTCCGTTTACCCGATTAAATGGACGGACTTTATATGCAAAAAATGGACCCGCAAAAATTTGAAAAAAAAAATTGGACCGGCCCGTGAGCCCGTGAATTTTCTTTTAATTTTTTTAAAAAAATAAACGGGCTAACGGCCCTGTCTGCAGGCCAAACGGGCTCGCAGACCGACCATAAACGAGCCAGACCCTAAAAATAAGCATATTTTTTACCCGGCCCGTTTAGGCTCGCGGACCATAAACGGGTGGACCTGCCCGTTTTGACAGCCATAGGTCTAGTGGTCATTGGACATTTTTGACTGTCAGCTCAACCGTCACTTCAGACCTCTAGCTTATATAAGACTCACACCAACAACTCCAATCTCCTCTTCTTCTTCCTTTGCCTACTCTATATTTTTTTTTCTTTGCAATCCACGAGCTCCAAAGGCGCTCCCCCACTGTCTCCGTTGCTCTGGCTGAATTTCTAGAAGGAGTTCTCGCTGCTCGAAGTTCTAGACATTGGGTGTGGACGAGTTGCCGAGATGATCCACATCTAATCCTCGAGGAATTTTCGTCGACGTCTTTTCTAATTTATTTGCTGCAATTTGTCATTACGAATTATTTTCTACAACATGCTCCACTCTGAAAGAGAGCTCTTTCAACATGATTATAGGAAAATTATGAACATGTCTATGCTCATCTCCATTTCCCCCAACGAATACCTGAAGTCGGTAATTGATTAATATCTGTACTTCAAACTTGCAGGTGCAAAGCAAGGAATCAGTTGAAGTGATTGGCAGAGATGAGGAATAGTCTCAACTCCTCAAGCTATAGCAACAAACATCAACAATTATCTTATCTCCATTTTACTACCCTCTCTGTATATAATTAAGGCTATGATTGATTACATGGTCCCTACCCACTTGCATCCAAAGAAAAATGAAAAAAGCTCACAGCTAAGCACAACCACACCGACAGAGCAAAAGTGAGAGCGCAAAAACCACCAGATACACAGATTAACTACCACTCTCCATCAGATGTTCAAATATTTTTTTTTCCAACTTTCCACATAAAATTTACAACTTGATAATTTTATTTATCACCCTAAAAATAAGTGTGTTTGTAAAATATCAAGGCTTATCTAATAAATTTCTTTAATTTCGTGTGCACATTTAAAATTGGAGAGTTACTTGAAACAAGAGGGACCAATTAAGGTGCATCCCGATAATATAAATGGGAATCCAATAATGAATTTACTATTTAATGCAAAAAAAAAAATATATGAAAAGAAAAACTAGTTAATGAGATTGTGACCTAACTCCAACTTAAATCCATGCCGTCATAAAGATTATTTTGGTCATATTCCTAAGACGCAATTAACTATCACTAACACAAATAGATGACTCACTCAATGTACTCTCTGATTTGTGAGTCATTTTTTGTTGCAACAATATTCAAAAGGCCTTAATCAAAAGTTTCCCATTTTGTTGTTACCACAACCGAGTCAGAATGTTCTAACGGTAGCTGCTTCGTAGGGTGGATTTGCTCTGCTGCTTTATTTCCCTGCCTCCCTTGCATGTGCTCCTTTCGCACCTTATCTTCATTTTCCAATGGAGTGGAGTTTGACTGTGACCTTTTCATCTTCAACATATCTAAGGCCTCAATGTGCTTCTGAACTCTCCTAACCTTGACATAATTATTTTTTTAAACAAAACGTATAACGTAAATAACACAACATATCATAAAACAGACACCAATTGATATATTTCAGTTACAAAAAAGAGAAAAAGAAAAAAAAAAGGTCAGAGTTACCTGGTCTCTTTTCTGCAATTTCAGTTCACCATCAGCATAAATTTCATCTAGTGTAATCAATGTGCTCATCAAACTCTCTGTCAAGCTCTCTATTTCCATTTCTGCTGTAGTCAGGCCTGTTGTTGAAGCAGCAGCTTCCAAAGCTGAAACCTACTCAATTTCAATGAAATTAAAAGCCACTTATTGCAAAAACAAAGACAAAAAAATGCATACCACTTTATTGCGTGGATATTTAAAAAAGAAAAAAAAAAATTACGAAAGTAAGAATTGTTTGCCAGAAACTATTTTTCATCCAACCATCGCTTGATTTCTGTGTCAGAAATCCTAACAAAAATCTTGTGTTGGAATAATATTTCTCTAGTTCAGTTACATAGAAATTTTGATTGATACTTACAAATAATATCACTAACCGGAAAACCCAAGAATCCAACCACTATGAACATGACTGTATATGTTTACCTATTGTTGTAAAATTAGATTACCTTGTTGGCGAGTTTGTCAACCTCATGGTTGATGTCTATCAAGGATTTTGAGGCCTTCTCCTTCTTCGCAATTCTCAAACTCTCAAGTATCCTTCGCTCCCTACTCTCAATGTCCTCAAGCAGCACCAATTTTGATCCATCTTTGACCCTTTCAACGTCGAGATACGACTTCGAATCTCGCTCTTTCTTCTTGAAAATGAGCTTCTGGTCCTGAGCATGCAACCCCGTTCGCTCTGTCAACATTTTCTTCAGTTCCCCTGCACCAAAAAAAATAACCCCCTAAACCCAATAAGACTCTTGAGAAATTTTCATATGGTCCTCGGGCGTCATGCTGGATATGTTGCGCAGCCTAAAGCATACGGAACATAAACAAGAATTTCTTTCGACTCATAACCTGAAAAAATCAAAACACAAGCAAAGAGAGGTAATTTCTAAAGATGCATTTTATGTACCAAAACTTGCATCAGAACTGACACGAATTTCGTGATGGGATGAGCCATGCTTCACTTTGACCTTGATGGTGGAGGAAGCAGATGCAGATGATGCGGAATTTTGATTCCCACTCGAATCACGCTTCTGAACCAGCATCCCTCCAGGCCTTAATTCCCACTCAGCCGCATTTTCGCTTCCAGGACCACACGTGTTACCATCAAGCCTTCTTTGACCCCTCGAAAACATGATGCTATTGAAATTGAACGTTGACTTTTTCGCCCTCTCTGTTTCTTTGTTTGACCCCTTTGACAGCAGCATTATTCCAATGGAAGAATTCCTCTAAAGAGGTGCTTCTTCCCTTGGATGAGAGGCAACCCCGGAGTGAAGGAAGAACATTGGCTTGTCAAAAAATCTCTTCTTCATGATCAAGTGTCAAAAAGCAAAGGGTATAAAGCTACAAGAGCCTTGTATTCAGAAGAAAACTAGCAGTCGGTGGAACAAGAAAACAAAGGGTAGACAGAGTGGGAAAATAGAATAAGGAAAAGAAAAGAGAGAAAATGAATGGCCAGAACAAAGTGTCAGTGTCAGAGTTAATAAAAAGAGAGAAGAGAGAAGAGAGAGAGAGAGAGATCTTTTGGAGAAAACAGGGAAGTGGTGGTGGAGGTTTGAGGTTTATATTGCTGCTATAAAGTCCTTGCTCCAACTTTATTGTGTTGTGTAGTTTTCAACATAACAAAATGAGGGAGAGGAAATATTTAATGAGGAGATAAGAAAGGGCCCCATAAATTGTGCTGTTTTGCCTCTCTTCCCTTTCTCTGTTTCAACTTTGGGTAGGTAATGGCAATGTCACGTACTGAAATATGGATGTAGATAAATTAAAACGTAGGAAGTCATGGCAGAAGAATCAGTGATGCCAATTTGTTGCTTGAACGACTGAGGGGGAAAATGGAGTGGAAAAAGGAAGGAAACAGAAGAGAAAGGTGGAAAAAAATCTGCAGCAAAATCTGGAGCCAGTTGTCACTTGTCTGTTTGCCATTTCATTTTTCAGATGCCATTAGTCATTTTAGCTAAAAATAAGATTCTTCCTATTCTGTAAGAATCAGTGTTCAGTTAATGGCTAGTAATACAATTGTAGAAACATTATTAGAGGCAGCTAAGTATGATTATGCTCTAACCACTTATAAAAATGTGATTATGCTACTAAAATATCATTTTACATGTGATTTTAAGAGCACTTTATAATCTTTCCATTAGCGTTAATATGATTATGCTCTAATCAATTATAAAGGGACATTTCAGCTTCATATAATAAAAGTATCTACCATAATCCATTGAAGCTGAACTATTACTTTACAAGTGATCAGAGCATAATGTTGCTCAGCGTTCTATGAGCACTTAATAATTTCTTTAATAGTGTTAAGTATGATTGTATTTTGAGCCATCATTTGTTACAAGTTACTTAGCTCTCTCCGAACAGCTAATAATTTCTCCAATTATCATTAATGGCCGCACATGTTGCTGCAAAATTACAGCTACTCACGATGGTTTCCTTACATACGATTGTGATTATCCTCTCGCAAGGTTGGGTGCTGATTGCTGCAATTAAATGCCATGCCTAATCCTCTCCTCTAGCTGCTAGCCTCCTAAGCTGGTTCTAATTGGGTACAAGCATGTGATTCTGTGTCATTTAACAAACCTTGAAAGTGCAAAGAAATTACACTCATGGAAGCCATAGCATTTTCCACGGTTTTGCCAGTTCCATGTTGGGAGTTTTACTTATGAGAAATCTGTGAATACTATTGCCCTATCATTCAAAAGTAAGTCCAAGATCATGTTGGTTCATTTTTGCATTAGTTGTATTTTAGAAGAATAACAATTCTGTAGACACCACTAATGTGCCAGAAACAGGTGTAAAGGATCAGTTGCCTTGATCAATGGATTAAATAAATTTTCATTTCGTCTTTTAACTAACTACCCTACATGTTTCTGCAAACCTTTTTTTTTCTACTCTTTTTTTTTTTAATTTTAAACTTGGTCTGGAAACAGTACTGGAATAACCAATTTTGATGAATCATAAACATATCTTAATTTTGAACATTTTTTTTTCCAGTCTCAGATTCTAAGTCTATTAAATTCATGCGAAAAACGACGAGAAATTATTACTAGACAGCACCTACCATAGGTCCTCTCTAAGGGCATGTTTACATATAGGTGCATTTAGAGCCTACCTAAGAAATTTTCAATAACATTGCCCTTAATTTCTGGCCAACAAGGCAAGCATAGTTTGTTGAGAAAGAAGATAGATAACGAATCAACTTTTAGAGTATTAAGAGCTAAATAGTATAGTTATGCTATAATATATCAGTTTCCATGTTTTTGACTTTTTGTCTGCAGCTGAGATTTGAAGAAGTCAATGTTAGGAGTGGAGGAGTGGAGAGCTAACGGGGCATAGAAATAACAGAAATTCAAGATGTTTGTAACATTTTCTTCAATAATACAATTAAATGTTTCCAACCACAAATACAATTTAATGCCAATTTTTCATTACCAAAGGAGCTGTTACAAAACACTAGATACCAGGGGAGTATAACCCATGGAAACTGGAAACTCTTTCTCTCCCACTAACCTAATCTGATTTCAAAAACTCTCCAGAGAGAATGAACTGCGTTGTCTACCTCATTGATCCTTCCGAGCTTTAGTTCTAGCAGGCTTCGCAGGTTTGATTACGTGCCCAAGAAGAATCATTACAATAGGAAGAATAGTTCCAACGTAATATACGCTTCCGTATGAGGCAAGAGTTTCATGCAGACTTAGTACCTGTATCAGACACAACCAGAGAAACGACAGAAAACTCAAACATTTGGATTCCATATTTGCATGTGTGTGAGCATAAAAGTTGCGCCTGTATGGAGAGAGAGAGAGAGAAGATGACGAACCATGAAACCAACGCAGGAGTAACTCAGAACCAAAAGTGTATACGCAAAATTCATAAACACCAGTGCATTCTTAACCAGGGCCATTGTTGGAGGCACGGCTTGCTGCCATCTGTAAATGACTGTTGGAAAAGAAATACAGCAAGATAGGTTAACTACCAGAAGAAAGAAAAGCAAACGACCACAGTCCAATCCATCCATTACCATATATTAAAAGAAACCCCTACCTAGACACATGTCACCTCCTGAAAACAAAAATAAAAAATAAAAAACCACTCAAAACTCTCTCGCTTCTTTCACAAACTCACTCTTTATCTCTCTCTCCCTCTCTCTCTCTCTCCTTTCACAAATTTAATCTCTCTTCTCTCATAAAAAGCCCTCTTTTTTTTCTTTTCTTTTCTTTTTTCACAAACCTCCTTTCTTTTATTTTTGTCCTTTGAATAAAAAATTAAGAGAAATGATATCTAAAAGCACCTTATTTCTTCATCTTCCATCTATGCCCCCACTTCATATTTACCTTAGTTTCTCTTTTTTTTCTTTTAGTTGTTCTCCTTACATGTGCAGGGATCAAGCTTCACATTCTGTTCAAGGTTCTCTCTATGTTTTTATTTCCTTTATTTTGTTTCTTTTTACTTTAACATTGAAGTGGTTGAGTTGGCTCTGTGAGAGTGTATCTATCCAGTCTTGGGTATGTTTTGATTTAATTTTTAAAAATCAATCTCATTATTTCGATAATCCAAAGTTTATTATAGTGTTGGTGTGGTTAGTGCTTTCAAGTTGTTTGACAATATGCCTCAACCAAAACATAGTTTACAAGTTGTGTTAAATAGAGATTTAGAAGTTATGGGTTGCGATCACTATATTAAAAAAATTAATTATTTTTCTTTAATTGCATCCCTCTATCTTTCCCAGCATGTTTTGTTTCTTTTTTTTCACTGTTCCACTGTGGATGTTTCAACCTTCAGACTTTTTATAATTATTGAAGCAGGTATAATCAGTTTTCCTCTCACTGTTTGAAAAGGTATTGTTTCATGTAAAAGAAAGAGCTTTTTTTTCTTCTATCTTTTGTTTTTGTTTCTTAGTATTACATATTGTTATTCATTGAAGATACGTTGTTTCCCTAAGCATTTTGGGATTATTTGACACTACCATTTCTTCTCTCATTTTCACCTGTACAAGCCTCAACTCATTCTATTTTTATTTTGATTTTTTCATATTGATAATTTATAAGAATTTTGCTTACCATTTCAACGAAAATTCATTTTAGTCATGACTTAGATAGCACTTTCAGTTTAATTTTAGGACATGGTGAATGATTTAGTTTTCCTGTTACCAAGACTCAGATAACCTTTTCAGTCTTATTGTAGGATATGATGAGTAATTTAATTGTCCTGTTTTGTGAATATTTTAAGTGTTTTAACTAGATCTTTGATTTAATAAGTATTGTTAGCCAAAATCATCCCTACAAACATTAAAAATTGTATTTTACAAATAATTCATTTTATGTTAGTTGTGTATGATAAGCAATATTACTAAGATTTTTGTTATATTAATTTTGATGACTAAGTCATACAGTGTTATTATTTTTATTTAATCTCTTCTATTGATATATATCCATATGTTAATTGCAATAATGTTAAGACACATGAAAACAACGAAACATGCTGGTGCAATCGCACGGGAAACTTGCTAATTTTTTTTNCGCACTCCAGTTTATTACCTCTAGAACCAGCAATCATTAATGCTGATTGAACAAAGAATATGATGTATCCAGGATACAGTCCCTGCAATGATAAAGTCAGAATGTTAAAAGAAAACAATTGATATGTCATGGAACCTTGCACTTTAAAGTACAAAATACCAGGACAGCAAAGTTGTTTAATGAAAAACCCTTCATCAGCTTGTAAAATTGGATCATGTTTATGGGATAGTAACATTTTTTTGTCAAACATATACTGGAAGAAATTAATAGATGTATGTATAATTGTATGCCATATAACCATTACAAACAGCCTGCCAACGAGATTAATGACTAACTAATAGTTTTTCCTAAATGATCAAACCTTGAAGGTGTATACCAGATACAGTAGTATTAGGAAAATAAAATAAAATTAAAATTAAAAAAAAAAACCAGTCAATTTAAGATGAAGCTAGAGTTTTACTCACATGCCAAATAGCACTGACGGTCTGAGTAGCAAGTAACTGAAAGAAACCAGGTTTCTTCCCGCTCTGAACAAGCCTATCGTAGACATCTAGCAAAACACACAAAATAGCATTATAAAAATATTATCACTTCATACTCAAACCTTATGAATGAAAAGTAAGAACGTTATATACATCAATCTTCAATTTTGCATCTTGTCTAGCTTAAAGGGTAAGAACTAGAAAATAACAATAACAATAATATAATGTAATAATAACGAAAATTAACTATTTATGGCTTCACCCTTTTTTGGGGGTCCGCGTTTTAGGCTTCATCATGCCATAACTTACTGTAAAACAACATGTAACCAATGAAGAGGAATTATTTTTATAGTTCAATTTATATGCATTGTTTTTATAGTGTCATCCATTCAAATCTTGTCACATCAAAAAGCATGTTTGGCACTCACACTCACTACTTTGAAAGTCACACATATTTGGAGATTTGATTAGATGACAATTAAAAACTTAACTTTTAATTTAATATGATGCCAAAAAAATGATCCAAACTAATTAAAGAAAATAATAACTTCAAGAATCATCTCAACCAAAAGCTTAAGTTATGAGGTAAAGGCATATGAATGGTTTTAGATACCCTCCTCAACGAGCCTATTGAATCTAAAGTGTGAACAGTACACGAGTTCATCAAGGTTGCGCTAAAATTTAACTTATTTTATTTAGAAGAATGGGAGCGGCAAGGATCGAGCTCTCGACCACCTGGTTGTAGAGGCTCTAATACCATGTCAAGAATCATCTCTACTAAAAGCTTGAGCTGTTAGGTAGAGGAACTGTTAGGTAGAGGAAAAGGAATGGCTTTATATTTGACAATAACACAAGCAACCACCTACAGAACATTATAGCTAAATTATCACAACTTGTAACTATGCCACCTAAGAGCCTAAGATTCTAAATCAAGTTTCATGCCCAGTATTGAAAGATTGCCTCTGTTCTACTGAAATAGCTAAGCAAACCCATGAAGAAAATAATCCAAACTCAATAACAAGAAACTCACAATGACGAAGCCAGGTGCTGACTTGAATGTTCCACACAGCTGGAATCACAACTGCACTCTTCGCAAGCTCAACACCTAATATATCTACATTCTTCGCCCTATCCCAGCGTGGCTTTGGTGGAGAAGAATCCGTCCATCCACTGAAACCCAGGCCAGAGATGATAATAGCAGCTTCTGAAATCGACCAAATGAAATAATATTTCCAACGTGCTGTAAAGCCGGACATATACTGGTACCACAACTTCTTCCAGAATCCACATTCATGGTATACAGGATCAGTAAACCTAGACAGAGGGAAATAAGGAATTAGGTACAAATACAAGGCCATGCAAAAGCCAGCTTGGAGAAGGGCCCGAATGGTTGCCCCATATGGTGATGGCAATGGCCCTTTCGCTTCCTTGCTCCAAATCTGAAAACAACAGAACATAGACAAGGAATGGAAGTCCCATCAAGATTCTGGTTAATCAAAATCCCAATAATCAAAATCTGATAACAGTTACAAAGCCAAAGAAAAAAAAAGAAACTGCTACTGAATTTATTGCTGGAGGTCCTTGTCTGAAATTGAAGAAGAATTGAGCTTTCTGCATTCTTAGTTGCATTTGTCAATTCCAATTAATCAAAATCCCAAATAAACAAAGTAAACATTACCCCCCTTCCTTCAGTCCAATCAAGATAGTCCTTCATTTCAAAGACTGGACCAGCAAAGTGACTCCCACAGCAGAGGCAGTAACCGATGTACTCAACCAGCGAAGGCAATTTGATCAACCGGTTTTTCTTCTGAGCATCGCGCAGACCTTCCTCTTTCAGCATTCCATCATTGTAATTAATGGCACAAGAGATGACCTTCAGCGTTAAAACCATTAAGGCCCCTAGCAGCAGCACAATTACACACCCACAATCAATAACCAAACCCACCACCATAAACTACCATACACAAAAACAATAAAGACATCACCGTTAATTAACTCCCAAACACAAAATATATAAACACAAACAAAAACAATTAATAAGTACTCACCAGTGGCATCAATGCCACCTTCCTTCCATGCATCTCCACTCATGTAATAGACATGGCTACAAAAACACAACATACACCAAGCAACCGTCAAATTCAAAATTTTCTCCTACATAATAAAAAAACAACTGCTCCAGAGCAAGAAAATTTCTTCCACCAGAATTGAGTTGTCAGAATGACGTGACATGATAATCGAACACTCTTGAATTATCGAGTGAATCCCCAAATGATTCCTACCACTTCATTTCATTCAACAGTCCCCAACTGATTCCCGTAAAGGATTGAGTTTTTTTTTTTTTCCTCTAACAAAAAATGGGGCAAAATTGAAATTAATATGACCCTGCATGCATGAACGAAATCGATGCATATAACTGGATCTAGAAACATTTCACATATCAACAAATCGTACCAGGCAATGAGGTAGCCGAAACCGAAGAGGAAGGTGAGGAGGCCGCATCGGGGGCGGTAGAGGAGCATGGAGGCGTAGCCGAGGAGCATGGGGACGAGGAAGTGGAGGTTGGAGGAGAAGCCGAAGGATAGGTAGGAGAGGGTGACGCCCACGGCGGCGGAGTAGATGTGCTTGGCGAGGCGGCCGGGGACGAGGCGCCAGAGGAAGCTGAGGGGGATGGTGGCAGCGAAGCAGAGGAGGAACCGGAGCACGGGGACCGAGACGCCTATGGAGGCGGCCATGGAATCCAGCTCCATGGGCTTGCTTCAGTGGGTTGGGTTGGGTTGGGTTG
>QANU01087130.1:138610-167680 GCA_003254905.1 Nissolia schottii | reverse complement strand
AAGGTATTTTAACTAAAGCAGATACCTAGTGAACATTGTTTACGACTTAAGCGTAACTAGTTAGCTAGGTGTTACAATTTCCTATTTTAATTGCTTAATTTTTATTTAATATTTTAGTATTAATTAAATAAATATTTAATTAGTTATTAAATATAAATTTTTATATATTTATAAATTACAAAAATTAATTAAAATTGGTTATTAATATAATTATATAATTTATTAAAATTTTAATTAAAATAAATAATAAAATTTTAGTTAAAATTTTATTTTTTAAAAATATTTAATTATTACCGTCGGCTATAGCTGATGGTAAGGTCCAATATTATCGACGGCCAACAGATGACAGTAATGGAATTAAATATTAATATTTAGACAATAAAATATTAATATCTTTAACGTTGCCTCCGTCGGCTATAGCCGATGGTAAAGGAATAAAATAGTAATATACTTATCGTTAGTAGTGACTGACAGTGGTAAAGGAATAAAATATTATTATCTTTACCGTCGGTTAATACCGACGGTAAATGAATAAAATACTAATATATTTACCGTCAGTTCTAGCCGACGTTGAAGGAATAAAATAGTAATATCTTTATCATCGGTGGTGACCGACGGTGGTAAAGGAATAAAATATTATTATCTTTACCGTTGGTATTAATCGACGGTAAATGAATAAAGTACTAATCTATTTACCGTCAGTTCTAGCTGATAGTGAAGGAATAAAATAGTAATATCTTTATTGTCGGTGGTGACCGACGGTGGTAAAAGAATAAAATATTATTATCTTTACCGTCGCTATTAATCGACGGTAAAGCAGTTCAAATGTATTTACATGTGAACCGTTTCCGTTGGTTTATTTTGGCGGTAATTACCGTTGGTTGCCTTTGTCCAACGGTAAATCAATTACCATTGAGCACTTTATCGTCAGCCCGATGTCTGACGGTACGCAGACGGTAACGACAAAAGTCGACAGTAACTGTGCAAATTTATGACGGTAACTCCGATGGTAATGAGCTGTTTTCTTGTAGTGTTTATGAGTCTTTCCAAATATTTACTCTTCACTTAGTCCAAATTTCATCAATGTGAGTCTTTAACATTGACACTTATAACACAACAATTTCCCCCTCAAATATAAGACCCAACATTGGTATAATCCCCCTCTAGTAGAAGCTTCGCGTACTCACGAAAAATAATGCTCATGGACTACTGCCACACCCCAAGCACAAACATGCACCAACTGGGTCAAGGTAACCCAATTGCAAACATCGTAAGTGAATTTCAAGCTGAATTCAAATCATCGGGTTTGATTACTTGTTAAGTATAAAGCGGCGATAGAGGCCCACAATCGAAGAGATTTAAACCAAATGGTTAAGTAAGAAACACAAAAGTGGGTTAGATTTCACATTCTTGACCTAAAATGGGAATACTTGAACCAATGAGCTAAATGAGAAATACAAAAGTGAGTTAGATGCCACATTGTGACCCCAAAACCTTAAGCCAATGAATTTATGTATCTTTCCAAATATATACT
This sequence comes from Nissolia schottii, assembly GCA_003254905.1. NCBI lineage: Eukaryota > Viridiplantae > Streptophyta > Magnoliopsida > Fabales > Fabaceae > Nissolia > Nissolia schottii. The sequence continues at coordinate 166,146 of QANU01087130.1, read as the reverse complement.
CTTCAATCAGTTCATCATTCATCAATGTAAGACTTTACACTTACACTAAAAACACACCACACCACGTGACCTCTTTCTCTCCCCCTCTCCCAATTTCACTTGTCGTTGTCACTACCATCTACATTACCAAAAACTGGAGCGAATCTCTTACTAGTATAATGACGAATATTTTTTTCCGGTAAAGCCTCTATGGATAACATATTCATTAGTACATACCAACGAATATTGGTCATTGAAAAAATCGTCGAACCAATAAAAATCGATCGATAATGTCCTCTTATTTGTTAGTAAATCTATCGATATAGAGAATGTTTCTAATAGTGTATTTCTTGATTATTTAGAGCACTTGTTAAAAAAATTATAAAATATGTTTTATTTTGATAATATATCAACATTAATATCATTTTCATTAATATATTGTCATATTAAATATAAAAAAACATTTGATTCTTTTTGTCTTTCTCTCTCTGTTTTTTTTTTATACTCACTTATGTGAGTATTATTGAAGGGGTTGAGCTATTTTTGTGGCAGTCTCATTTTTTTTCCATTGATTATGATTTTGTGCCATTTGTTTTTTTTTTTCTTTATGGGTGTCTTATTGTCCCATTTTTTTTGGGTATTTTAGTTTTCTTGTTGTGGAAATATTTTGACCGGTCATTCCATTAAATTCAGAGCAATATAAATTGAACCTGCGTCTTTGGCTATGAGTTTGTTCTTTAACAAAATGATGTCAACTAATCTTTTGCTTGACTATAGATATAGATAAAGCTTATATACATTTGTTAAAAAAATTATACATGAAAGGCTAAGATTTTTCTGGGGTAAGCGAGAAGCAAATATCTTCAATCATATAGTATAATCCAAGTCTATTTTGTGGTAGGTAACACTAAATTGTGTGATCTTGTACTTATCAGATTTATAGTCCAAATTAATTCTCTATTCCCCCCCCCCCCGCGGGTTGTCCTTTTCAAACTATTATTATCATCCTCACATTCTAAATCGGCACCGGCCTCTACATTCTATACAACTCAAAAAGCATATAGCTACAAACTTTACATACAACCAACTCCCAAATACATACATTCCACGAGCCACTCTTCTCCGTACAATTCAATTAAATATTTCCAATGCATGTTGATTTGCTGGACCCAGTTAACATTTGTTTAACAAAAAACATTCCCATCACCCAACAACTACGTTATACGTCCGTATTACTAAAGAAGATACGAACAAAATCCTCAGTGGTTTTGGTTGTAGGCTTGTTGCCCCCCTTGCATTCGAGAACTTTCAATTCCACTATAATAAATAATAAAAAAAAAAGTGGGGGGAAAATCGTAGACCAAAAACTACTACTCGTGCAAATAAAATCAGCATTACAAAAAGTGACGTGGCTGTGAGTCACGGCGATAACATGTTTGTTGGTATTGCTGGCTTATGGGGACTTGAACATCATGCATATATGGGATCACAAAAGCAAACAAGGCTGTCCAATTGCCAAATGGATAATGGAGAGGACTCCAGGTGACTGGATAAGAGGCATAATTCGTGGTTGATCAACTTAGCTTATTGACAATGAATTGGGACTAGAGACAAATGAAATGTTATTCCAAAGATCGATGGACGGTTGTAAAGTCATTTAATTCTAGATTTATAAAACTTATGGAGACATTACCAACAAAATTGGTCGAGTGATAAGTAAATTCGTTTCTTCTTAAAATGTCTTTAGTTTGGCCAACCTTTTCCTGTTCGTGCACAATTATTAAGTTGGCCTGTTGCTACTCATTTGAATAGCTAAAATATTGGTACTCACAAAATTATTTTAGTTAAATTAGATGAATTTTTCATTAATTTTCATATTTTCTATTTTTCATAAAAGATTAGTCCCAAATTTTTTTTATATAAACTGTTCGTCCTTGTGATTTAATTTATTTTGGTTTTGATATCTCATTGACCAAAAGTGAATAGTAAAAAAAATTTATAAAAACATATACTAAAGATAAAAATATTACAGAGACCAAAATCAAAATTCAATGCAAAAGGAGGGATCAAATTGATATTTACCCTAATTACTACTATAGTATTTCTTTTTTACATTAATTACTATTATAGTTGAGTTTGGATCAAAACTATAGTAGTTAGCACGTGTCAATCCACAATAAAGTTACATATTGTTATACATATTTATTTATTTTAATCTACATAAATATATACTTAAATAATTTGATTTTGTAAACCATAAATAATAGCATCATAACCATGTTCAAATAAATTTGACATACTTACAAAGGTCAACAAAATGTATGATAATTTTATGAAAAAAAAGCTTTGGGTACACAATTTTTCTGTCATTATATTAAATACGCATTTTCTCTCTCCTCTTCTTCACTCCTTCTCACTCTCTCATGATCCAATTCTTCTTCTTCCCCTATTTTTTTCCCTCTCTTCTCCCCTCACTCTTCCTTAATTTTCTTTTCTTCTTCATTTTTTTTTCATTTTATCACAAAAGTTTTTTTTTCTTCATTTGTTCAATTTTTTTAGTTCATTTTTCTTCAATAATCACATACACTATTTTGATATAATTTTTTTCTTCTTCGCAAGACGTTATAGATCTCAGAGTTTTCATTTTCGTAATTGTTTGTGCAATTTTTCATTTTTTATGATTATTAAAAAGTTTGTGCATGAGTGTAAACAAATTTGTGCTGATTCAAAAGTTTGTGCACATGAGCTCCAAAGTTTTCTTTTTGTATTCACTTTTGTCAAGTTTTTTGTTTTTGGTTGTTCAAAAGTTTGTGCACGTGAGTACTAAAATTTTCGTATTATTCATTTTCGTTTCATTTTTATCTTATTATTTGTTTTTGTTTGTTAAAAAGTTTGTGCACATTAGTTCAAAAGTGTGTGCATCTTCTTTAAAATGTTTGTGCATGATAGCGAGTGAGTCCACGAGCTTAGAGTGAGTGGAGAGCAAGAGAAAGGGCACGACCGTTACTTTTTGCTATTTAATGAGTCGTAAATCCGATCTGATTTGGTTTCATATGTAGAAAAAGGTTTGTGCATACGTGTCCAAAAGTGGTTGTACGGTGGCAGCAAAATCAGTGCACACCTAGCGTTACTGTAATTTTATTTATGGACAGTGTTCTTTCGTCTTCTTCTTTTTTATGAAATTATGGACAATGTTCTTCCAAAATGTATTAACTTGTTCAACTTATATATTCCTTACATAACAACCAAAATAGGTAACAATAACATTCAATATCCATATGTAATTGAGATAATCTTCTACCAGCATCATTTACAGTTTTGAGATTAAAAAAATCAAGTTAAACAATTTAACTTCATATTTAAAAATAAAAGAAGTAATGGTAAAGAGAGTACTTACTTTTGAAATTACATTTTCAAAGACTATCCTTAAATAGCAACATGCATGCAAACCACTTCTTGCATTTTCAATAAAAAACAATATAGACAAAATTCCTAACAGGTGCAACAGATTTTAATTAGCATACTCAAATCTTTTAGTGAATAAACAATATTCTCGGATATAAAAAAGATGTTTAAAATGTAATAAGTAAAGAATGTTTGACTATGACATTGTGTTCAACCAAATTGTGCTTATTAGCACTTGTTCCATATATTGGCTTCCACCTAACTCTTCTCCCCCATAGCGCTTAGCTGTTCACGAGGATGGTTGCTAGAACGACTGCGTTGTCATAAAGGTTTTGGAGGTTCGCGAGATGGTGAGAGAAGGGTTTGACCCATTGGAGGCACCGCTTGTGTGATTACGTGCATTGGATGTGTGTTTAGGAGCATCCAATTGAAGAAAATAAAGTATAAGAAGATGTATTTGTAGAGAACATGAGATTAAAAGAAAATATTAAAGAGATGGAAAAAATGAAGAGGAAAGGAAGAGAGACATGGAAAAATGGAAAGGAAGTGAAGCACCAAAGGTAAATAGAGCATCGGTTTATAAAAAAGATTTAGTGAAAACCTTTGGAGTTTATTTGATGAAATTCTTTGGTGCTTTAGTAATTATCATAAGTAGGAATTTTGGTACTTAGGTGGATTCATTTTTTTTTAGGGGCTGAAAATTTGGCGGGATCATTTGCTAATGAATAAAAAAATAAATTTTATAAATTGACTCTTATTCAAATGATTAAAATGGGAGGAAAACTAAATTGTCCAGTTTATGTCACCTAAGCAAGTTCCTTTAGTGCAAAACCTAATTTTAGAATAGTACATATGACTGGAGCAAGACAACAATGATTTGTAAGTTGATATCAAAAGATGGACAGTTCTAAAGTCATTTATTGATAATAGAGTTTTATTCATTGCTTACATTATTTTTCTTAACAATGGGATTGGAGAAGGAGAAATAAAAATCAACCTTGAATTCCCAAGTTTTTAATTCATTTGCTTACATTTGTTGTACCAAAAACCACAAGTTTTAATTTTAGTGATGTAAGATTTATTTTTTATACTTGCATATAAATTTAATTAAACTTAAGTGTGTGCATACATGTGTGTCCAAAAATGATTTAACTTCATTGTCTCACGTTGTAACATCAGTTCATTTTTCTGAGTGAAATTAATAATCACTAGCTATCAAATAAAAGTTATATAAAAGTTTCACAAACTAAAAAAAATTAGTTTAAATTTGATGCATTAATATTGTAAAGTAATTTTATATTGTCATTAAATCAAACTCTATTATATGTCAGACTTTTAAGATAGTGAGTGTGAGAGTCAACTTAAATCTTTCTATTTTAAGCCAAGTTAATTTTTTTTTTCTCTACTATAGGGTTTCCATTGTCGCCGCTATGGTTTCTTAGTGCCTGTGAGGGCTTTCCTTGCGGCCATTGCGACAGTTTCCCTATGCTATTCATTAGGGTTCTCTTCTTCCTCAATTTAGAGGCGATGATGAGTTGCGATCAAGGACACACTGACTCTTGGTTCTTTCAATCGTTGTTGCAGCTTCTTTTTAATTGTTAGGACTCCTCAATGCCGACGGAGGATCTCCTTGCCTCCCCTACGTATTGGCTCCTTTGTGGCATTAGGGATCTCTTCTTCCTTTGTCTGGTGGTTACTAATTGAAGGAGGAATCATGGCAGATGTCTCAGAAAGGAGATGAAAATGATGAAGATGATAAAAAGTGGTGATCGTAGATCTGGAATCTGTAATTGGAAAACTCTAAGGAGTGGTGATGGAGCTTACATAAGGGAACTAGGATTGTTCTGAATGATATATTCTTCATGCTCCTGGCTAAAACCAAAACGTGGGATACCAAGCTAGTAGGAGTTAGTGATGGACCAAACAAGATTTAACTTAAGAAAGATGATTAGGATACACCCAAATAACTGCCAACCATACTGGCACCAGTTGTTGTGTACATTCATTTAATGCTCACCGTTTACCATATCAAAAATCGAAAAACAAAATCCCACGTGATTTGCACTCACGCCCACATGAGTCCTCATTTATTTAAATGCAGTCATAAAACCCTCAGCTACAACGTCACAGATTGATCCCTCATGCAGTCGTTGTCGCTTCTTCACCATCGATTGATTCATTCAATTGATTTTTCATCATATTCATAATCATTATTCCTTTCCTACATAATCATCATCATGCATCATTGTTAATTATTTCATTTTATATTTCCATTCCTAATTCCTCGTTCGAGATTAATTCTCACCTTATTCGAGCTTCAAATTCATCAATGGATTATGTTGATTACCTGATTCAACCTCCAAATTCATCAGTAGAGTCTGCTGATTAAATCGAGGGAACAAACGAGTTTGCTGATTAGCTAATCCGAGCTCCAAATTCATCAATGAAGTCTGCTAATCAAATTAAGGGAACAAACGAGGTATAACTCTTCAAGCAAACTGCAATTATGTGAATGATCCTCAGATTTTATTATAAGTTGGTCATATAATAGTTTGTGTTAATTGTGTGATATTTTTGACATGTTTGTCCAATAAGGTAATAAAAGTTTGTGCACTACTCCTTCCCCTGTTTTGCTCACATACTAATTTGTGTTAATTATTTCATATGTGCACGTATGTTGTACATGTTTGTTCACTAAGATGTTAAAAGTGTGTGCACTCCTCCTTCCTTTTTCTTTTTTCTTAAATACTAGTTTGTGTTAAATGAGTGATATGTTTATGCACGTATGTTGTACAAGTTTGTGCAATAAGATGGTAAAATTTTGTGCAATGATGGTTAGGAATTGTTTACATTATTTTACAATTGTGAATTATAATACTTGTTAGTGTTTGTATGCTAATATGTTTGTGCATATTAATTGCAAAGTTTGTGCAGTTTTGATATATTGTTTGTGCAAACATAAAGAAAAGTTTGTGTTGTACCAATTAAGACTTGCTTTTCTTATGAATGAGACATCGTTAACATGATGCATATTCTTATTAGGTTACCAGTAATTCAATCATAGATGATGATGATATAAATTGATGACAAATATTAATACAAAGGTGTGCTATTATTGTTCCATATAATGCTCAAACCAGTTGGTACCCTCATCACTCACCTCCAGATTCAGATCCTTCGGCACCCTTGTCCCTAGGAGATCTTCGCACTAATACAGTTGGTGTCTCTTTTTTGGAGTCATACCTAAATTAACAATGGTCATTAATATAAAATATTGTTAGCATTGTCTTAATAAAATACTGGCATAGGCAAGAGCATGCACAAACTTTTCAAACAATTCACTACACATTCATTTCAAAATATTCAGTTATTGTTACATATAATGCACAAACCAGCTCATTATTGTTGCACAAACATTATATTAACATTACTCAAAATTTTAACAATTAATAATATTCACACAGTGCACAAGCTTATAGTGCACAAACTTAAAGCAAGTACAAAGTTTTTCCCAAATTTGCACAAGCATGTAGCCTTATAGTGCACACACATATACAGTTATGAAGCACAAACTTAAGAATGATGTAAAATTTTGCCCAAATTTGCACAAACAACTAGAACTATGATGCACAAACTTAAAAACTGATGTAAAGTTTCCCCCCAAATTTACACAAACAAGTAGGCTTACAATGCACAAACATATTGATCTATGATGCACAAACTTTAAAATGATGTATAGTTTCCCCAAAATTTGTACAAACATGTAGCCTTACAGTACACAAACATGTTGATCTATGATGCACAAACTTAAAAATGATGTAAGATTTTTCCCAAATTCACAAAATTTGTTGTCATATGGTGCACACGCGCAATCAACATACAAAATTGCCTCAATTTGCCCAAACTTTATACCACAATTGCATAAGCTTGAGTCAATAAACAAATTCGTCATAATGTACAAGGTTTTTTAACTTGTTTCAATTTTTGGTTCAAACTCAAACCCTGGAGATCTTTAATATATGTTCGTTCTTAAAACAAAGATCTCAAACATGGATGGAATCGCATGAAAACCCCAAACAAACCTAACAAAATTAAAATAATAAGAAAACCTAAAACAAAACATACATGTTGCTTTCTTTGAGAAAAGGTTTGTGCGCTCTTCCTTGTTCTTATTCAAGTAGGAGAAGAATCGTGTAGGTAACTTCTTCGATTGTTTCTTTGTTTTTGAAGTAGGATTTTATGTGCAAGTGAGTTTGTTTTACAGAAGAATGGTTGGAGGGAATGAGAAAGCTATGGGGTTTCAGTTTGAGCGAAGTGAGCTTTGGGTTTTCGAATGAGATCATAAATGAGCAAAGTACGAACGATTTTCATTTAATGGAGCATGTGCACACGCGTTCTCATAGTAGAGTGGGGATCGTGGTTGAATAAGTTGATTGAGAAGTAAGTGGGTGGGACCTAATGCATTAAAGAGGAAGTTGGTAGTACGGTGACAGATTTGGGGAGTGTACTGTTAGATTGTTAATTTATTTAATTGATAAATCTTAAACTGAAGTGATCCCGCATTTCTTAATATTTTACCACTTCTTAGAATCAGTTTTGCTGACTCATTTGAGATAAGAAGTGGTGGTTTTTCTGAGAGACTTTTTGGGAAGCACTTAGCTGAAAAAGGGGATCAGATTTTCTGATGGAGAAAATCATTCTTCTATATAAACCCACAAAGTCCCTATTCTAAGTGTATATAGTTATCCATATTCCATCTATTTTGTCACTACTATAAAATAGAAGACTGTGTGTGAGAAACTGTACAGTAGCTGAAGGGTTGTTTGTTAGAATTGTTGTTCATCAAATTTTGCTATGGCTGAAGGTTAGTAGTACAAATTATTTGAAAATAAAATTTCAGTATCATGTAACACGGTTGTTCATTGCCTACCAACTATAGCATAGGAAATGCAGAGTAAAACTAGTCCTCATCAATAATAATTAATGTTTGAACAAAATATCTTTCAAGAGTTTCGGCTCTCCATTCATCACAAACAAAAATCTTGAGTACAAATGACCAATGAAAGCTTATCAATCCTCAACTTGTTCCCTTATCTTATTTCTTCATCAAAAATCCTCTAATTGCATGAGTGGTGACAACCAAATGGGAGATGTGGACAAAGACATGGTATGAGTCGTGACAACCAAAAGGGTGGGGCCAAAAACGACATATCTTGGTGCTGCGTTTCCTCCTTATAAAGATTGATGTAGACATGAACGGCACATAAGAGCCAAAACTTGATGTTTTCTCCTTGCTAATGTGGTATACCATTTTCAGAAGCTTGCTACATAACAGTAAACATATAAGAGGATTGTTATTTACATAATTATCTCCAAATAATAAGATAGTAATTTAATTTTTACTTGCATTACATCTTTTTTCTTTTCAAAGGACTTTGAGTTTATTAATATTAACAAAAACCCTAAAACTGAGTCTGATTTAAATGAACAACACTTTTAAAAGAAAAATCAACTATGTTACTTAGACATAGATTTTGGGGTCTCGGTCGACACAAGATTTATGCTTAAACGACTAAGAAACTCACCTACTTGGTTAGGAAATCGAGTAACAATGTTTTGAAATTTTAAGTGTAACTATATAATTCTAGCGTGTTTAAATTTTAGTTAAGAAGTGAACAAATTAGTTTTGAGATTCAAAAAGTGAAAAGTCAGAATTGATTCTAGTCCAATAATTTTTTAAATATGTTTGAAGTTTTACGTTAGTTAAGAATGTAATACCTGAAACATATAAGATGAGAGATATACATATGTTCCTTTTCTTAGGTTTTCGTTTAAAATATGACATTTGAGCTACTGATACGTCAAATATGTGTGTGTTTTTGGGCAATACTCTACAGTGGTAAGCAGGCAGTGATCATTTCAATTTCGGTTACATTTGATTTGGTCCAATTCTCAATTACTTTTTGTAAACTTTGTTTTTTTCTCATATCTATTTTGTTTTGTAGGGTCAGATACATTGCATTGCATCTGGAGGCTGGGGCCACAAAAGAGTACATCACATACCCAAAAACTAAATATCGGGTAATTTGATCAAATTATCTTTCTCCTTTTGTCCTTTATGTTAATTTTAGCATCTAATTATTGTGTCTCTGATAATGGCTGCTACTTATCCACAATATTACGAGATTTGCTTCTTAATTTCCTTGGAAAAATTAATCACACTGATAGGGCCACGTCACATATACAGCGCAGCAAACGATCACGTTGAGATTGGAGCGAAATTTTGTAGCTACCAAATTATGCTTGTGATAGGGAAGTCCTGAGAGCAAGTAATTCTATTGAATTTGTAAAGGTAGTTACAAAATTGGACAACTTGTAAAGAGATCAGAAGAACACAAATGACTGAATAGTCTGAATTCATTTCACTTTCGCATATATAAATATGTTTTGCAATTACATGACATAAAGAAATAATTTCAGCTTACACAAAGAATGAATTAATGATCAAGAAATTGAACTCTGTATCTGACATATATCTGGAAATGTGGACTAAAAAAAATAAAGAACAGGAAGCAGTATTTATAGCCCTTTTTTTTTCATACAAATTGCACCAAACTAAATACCTTGTGAACCTAGCAAATCATATCTGCAACAAAGAATGAAAGAATTGGTAATGACAAATTTTCCTACCTACAAAGAATACCCCCTACCATGTTGTGTTGGTCTGTGTGTTGTGTATCTGAACTCTGATCAAATGTATATGAATGAAGAAAAAGGAACACCCTCCCCTGAAGTTCAAGCTGGCTGAGAAAAAGAGGATGAACTGCCACCAGCAGCATCAACTGGTGCCCATGCTGAGACCGAGTATAGAGGCTGGTGAAGCCATTCAAATGTGATTGCTGCTGCTCCATCTACCTCCTGCTTCTTGACACTGTAATTCTCACAAGGGTACATCTTCAGCAGGAGCTGGCTCTGGATCATTTCCCTCTCAGTAACACCAATGCACCTGAACCCTCCTTGCTCCACCATCATCCTCTTCCACTTTCCAAAACCCTCATGCCTCTCCAGCCTGTCCCTGCCTTCACAAGCAATGATGTTCCTGATCTCCTTGGCATACATCTCCTCCACCTTGATCCTCGCCCCGCTATCCGGCGGAAGGCCGCTGTGATCAATTGAATCAAACACAGCTGAGTAGTACTTCAAGGCATTGCACACTCTTGATTCCAGCCTGGCCTCATTGTGCTCGGCTTCTTGCTCGGCCATGACCACAACAGTCGGATTCGTGCTGCGAATGAGGCCCAGGAAATCCCTCAGCGCACCGCCGTTCCCATCATACAGTGTCTTGTGTAGCTGGAAAACACAGTTCACAGCCACACTCTCATGCTCCTTCACATGAAGCATCCAGAGCCTCACATCTTCAAGTCTGTCCACCACAGGATGGAACTCAAAGGGGAGGTTCAGCGCCTCGGCGAAACCGGAAAGCCTGTCACCAGTCTCATTCAGCTCCTGCTTGGATTCCCCAATACCTGTGATTCTAACATGGCTTGGAGGGTTATCCCTGGAAGCCAGACTCTGGAACAAACTAGGCCATTGGAGGCCTTGCTTTACGTCGAAGTCTATTATGTGAACCCTGTCTTTCCCTTCAAAAGCCCTCAGCAGCATCTCATTTGATGTGAAATGAAGGAACTTGGGGACTGGGCTAACTTGGTTTAGGATCCTCATTGCAGTGCCAGTTTCATCATCATCCACCACCCTATCTAGCTCCCTAGAAGGGGTGGTGATGTGAAAGACATGAGGCCAAAGCCTGGTGACCCTGATGGCCAAGGCCTCTGTGAAATAGGCACAAATGCGGCTTATGGGGGTTCCCCTTGGAGATGCAAGATCACCCAATTTGGCAATGAAATGGTTGATTGCAGCCACATTCCTCGATCCAATAGCATCAACACAAGCTATAAGGAAGCTAATCAACTCGAACCCACGATGCTCCTCTTGATCATCCTCTTCTCCTGTCTCCACCTCTGTGCCTTCATGATGATGATGATAAGGATTCCCTGAACCGTTCCCCACTTCGTGCTCTGAGGCATTCTCATTCAACCTTAGGCTTAAGCTCTGGCTCTCTGATGAAGCATTGGAGACTGAACCTTCCTTCACTTGGCGATGGTTATGATAGCCACTACCCTCAACGTCCTTCTCACCGAAATTGGTGATGGTAGTAACAGCCGATTCCAGCCAAGGATTGTTGTTGGATAAAGGCAGAGGTGCAGAAACCACATCAGAAGGAACAAAACAGACCCTTTCCTCTTCACCTGAACAAGTGAGGGAGAAAGGAAGTGAAGTGTTAAGTCCTCCCACCAAACCCTGCTGAAACCAAAAGAAGTTGTCTTCTCCTCCTCCTTCAAGAACCTCGTGGAAAGAATCACCATGATCACTGATACCCTTTTTCCTCTTGGCTAAGGACTCGTCCAAGGATCCATGTTCAGCGAGCCTCTTCTTCAAGCCCTTCTCCCAAAACCCCTCCTCCTTGATCTCTCCAAATGGCTGAGTAGTAGTTGTCTCAGTTCCTGATGCAGTTGCTGTGGTTGTTGTTGCCAAAGGCGGTAGCCGAATGTTCTGCCTCAGGGAACAAGTGCTGGTCTTTGCTTCCAAGGGCTTGTTGTTGTTGTTCTCCACTGAGAGCCCCACACTCACCACAGGCCTCAAGGGCTGATGAGAGCGCGAGGCGTTGTCCTTCCTTGTTGGGAAGCTGCATGGCAGGTCCAATCTCTGAGTGCTCATGGAAGAAGGTTGTTGCTGTAGCTGGAAATGGCAGGCTTGAAACTGTGCTGCTGCTGCTGATGATGCTGCTTCAATCCTCAATCTGTGCCTTGGTGACAACAATGTGGAACTAGAGCACCCGGCCAACATCGTCTATGGTTTTGTTGACACCGGTTATCTCACCCCCAACACCCCCAATCGTTGCTGCTTCTTTTTTCTCTTCCCTTTCTCTCTATATCTAGTATTAACTTGATGAAGTATGTGGTGATGAAAAAATGTATGCTTTTCTTGTGTTTTTTGTTGCTTTTGTTTCAAGTATGTCTATGTCATCTAAAGCTCAATCTGCATGTGCATGTTAAAAGAAGAGAAGAGAAATGCAGTGTGGTAATCTAAGTGTGTGTGTGAGAGAAAAACCACAGAACACTAAAGAAAGAAAAAGGAATCCGATGAATATACACCTTCAAAAACAAACAGGGAAAAATGAACAATCAACGTGTGGTGTCCTTTTCAACTTTACAAATCCAAAGTGTTCCCTATATGAATATAATTGAATCTGTAGATGCCAATTTTTAATCACAGCAAAAGAATACAATGAAATTTATATGCAGGAAAGAATGAAAGAATAGTCAATCAATCAAATTCAAAAGACCAGCAAGCACAGAAGAAAAAAGATCATCGGATTCCACAAACATTCAATGAAGGGTCATGATCAGAAAGTATTGTGATGTTGTGTGTCTATGAAGAAGATGAAGGGAAGAGAAAGAGAAACATACTCCTTGGGGTCCGCTGCAGAAGAAGAACAAGTCCTGAGAAAAATTCAAACCCATATTAGCTTTGGAAGAAATGTTGAACAATCCCATCATCATTTGTAGTAGTAGCTGCTGCTGAAGAAGCTAACACCAACACCACCAACACCTCATGAATACCCTTTTTGGAACACTCACTTACCCAAAAGAGAAAAAAACCACCACCTTTGTAACACTCCTGCTTTAATATACCTATTACTATGTTCTTCTACTTCTTCTTCCTCCTTCCACCACCATGTTGTTGTTGTTGTTCTTCACTCCAACACTGTCTCCATCATCGTAGGTAGCTTTCTCCTCCTTCTTCTTCTCTGGGCCTACGAGTGGTTTTGATTTGCCAAGCATAGGAAGAAAAGGGGAAGGCAGAGTAAGATGATGACAACATGTTAAACAGGGCTAACGTGTGGGCAGCTTTGATCCTAGGCCGTCAGATTCAGATCCAACGGCCCAGGGGCGAGTTTCCATGTGACCGTTGGTCTGTGTCGGTGAATTTTGACCGTTGTGGAAAGGGGGTTGGTGTACGGGTATAATACAAGTCATGTGACTCACTGAGACCTGTCACGTGCCGCGTGGCACGTGCTGTCCCCTGATATCCGTTCACTTGACCGTTACATTTTTTTTCCCTTTATTTTTGCAGTTGCATGGTACTTTATCATCATCGTGTCGTGTCATCTCGTCCGAATAACATTTTTATGGGGGCACGTGGCACGTGTGATGTCCCTTGGATGACGATGCTGACTTGACTGCTCTAGTTATTTTGGTGTTTGGAAATGGAAAGTAGGAATATAATAATTAGTTTTTTAATTTAACTATAATGTTGTTGTTTATATAATTTTAGGGTTCATGTTGTATAATCATTTCTTTTGACTAGTTTTGCGAGTGTAATTTGCATGAATTAAAATTAAAATCTGTTCACTTCTTTTTTCCTTAAAAGGAAGAATAGCACTATGTTTGTTTTTGGGAAATGGTTTGTTGGTCAAATTAAAATCGTAGACTCATTATAAACACTGATATTACGAACATGAGCATTATAATTATAATAATGGAAAACTTTTTATAAAAGAGTTTATGATTATTACGCTTTTTGTTTTCAAATATAACTTATTAAAGGTTTATAGTAAAAATTTGTAAACCTTCTTTCCAAAGTTGTATCACATGTCTGGTGGGTTTCTAAATCAAGAGTACCTCAACCGAGATCACTCAAAACTCAATGGTGGCTATAGTATACTTCGATGAAGTGGTGCAAGATAGTACCAAAATTTCTTAATGTCATCGAATCAAGGATAATATTCTCTTCATTATTAAATAATAAGAATTACTACATAAACTGTCAAGTCGCATTACCAAAAACAAAACAAAAAACAAAAAAAAGAGGCTCACGTCTTCTCTCTCAACCACTTGAGATTTCGACAACCACCTATAATTTGAGTCTATTCTATCAGCATCACCCACTTTTATATGTTAGTACCTTTTTTATATGTTCCCAATTGATAAAAAAAACAATAAGTATTAAATAAAAAAATATATAAGTTTATACATTATAAATAAGAGGCGTTTATTATTTTTTAAAGTAACTAGAAATATTTAATACTGATTATGAAATTCTTTTTAATAACAAGTAAAAAACATTTTTACTAAATAAAATTTGATAATATTATAATAAATCAATGGTCACAATAATTAAATAAATATTACAACGATTTAAATTGAACTATAATATTTCTCACGAAGAGATTGGTATGCTTTAACCCCAGTTGATTAATTATTAGTAGCATGTTTATCTAATAGTATTTAAGAGACATATTTATTTAAATTTAATTAATATCTACTGAAAATGTAAAAAAAAATAAATTACATTCTCATTCAATCAAATTTTGACACAAACAAAACAATTATCTGTCTCGTTCATTATTTAAAAAATCATGCAAATGAGATAATTTAATTTAATTGAATGACCGTATAAATTTATACTATCAATTAAAAATAATTAAACTCTTTAACGATTTTAAGCTTAAAAACCGGTTTTACAGAAGTGTATATCATTAAAATTGATTTTTTTTAAAGTAAAACACAAATTAATCAAATGCTAGCAGTATCTAAGAGTTAAAATTCCTTGCAATTGGGGAAGGCCGGTGCGGGAAGATAGTAGGTTTCATTAATCATGGATTATTTCAAGCACTATAATTTTGTATATTTTAAGAGAAATTTTTAGATAATTACAAAACTATCACCTTATTCTGAAGCACACTTATAATAATTCTACATAGGATACAAAATAAAAATGTAAATCACTCAATAAAAGTGTTACAATAAAAATAATAATAAGACACAATATTATTGTGCAGGTGCCCAAAGATTGTACTCACCCACCCAATAATTCCTCCAGAGAGAAATAACCCCTACTACTTCATTTCATTCAACTACCATTTGACTTTCTGATTATGTCGGATCGCTCTATTGAACAAAAAAAATCGTTTGATATACAGAACATTCCCGACGAAGATCTAGTCACCACATGTAAAAACTGATGATGATATTGTACTTCATGTTGATCTTGTAGATCTGTGAAGTCATAGATAACATCATCCAGAACAGCACAAACCCAGATATAAATGCCACATTGGGGTGTGTATCGATTCATATACTAATGAACTAAAAACTTCAATAAATTGTTTTCTAGAAATCTACATCAGGGTTATCAAATTAACTCCAAAAACAAGGCTTCTTGTTTGTTGGTTAGGCCAAGTTCATCCAGTGTCGCAGCACTTTCTCCATCACTAAAAGCACGCCTAGGATACGGCCTCACCTGTCCAAGGAAATAACACCAAAGACAAAACGGTCACAATGAGAACATATACGTTACAAATTAACCATTACCCTGAACAGAGTAATAGTAAGTGGCAATAATTGGGAGTAGGAATGATAAAACTGAAAAGCAATGGGGTTTCTCACCAATCTGTAACTGCCAGGTTTCACCACCCTGCCAATATCTATGAAGTCCAAAAGAGACTGAAATTTTCAAGAACCAACACGTTTAGCATATACTTCTGCAGCAAAAGAAAGGAGAAGAGCATAATTTCTACATGGCCTTTTTTACCTGTAGCTTATCAGATCTAAGGAACCGGCGTCCACGGCGGCTGCCATCTGGCATTCGTACCAGCAAGGTCACAGCATTGTCATCATCTGAGGATGGTTCTGGTGGTAGAGAGACTTCTTTGGCAGCTAACTGTGTTTCCAATTCCTGACACAATTTATGCAAAATGCAAGAGTAAGCAACTTGAAAACGGGACTTTTCTTCCTATCGGCGGGGAAAACATGAACTCATAGTTATGATTTACATAATAATAAGCTAACAGATCCTGGATACAAATAATGAAAAAAAGACAATAAATAGAATACACGTTTTTCTAGTACCAATTGGGGTAAAATGTGAGGAATGGCTCTCAATGCTGTCAGTGACTGTCAAAACTCCGCTTGTGTTCACATGAGAATTTTCCATTTTACAAAGCAGGTTTAACAACCTTTAATTTCCATTAATTGGGAAAACACATTAAACTAATTAAATTGAAGGTAAATAATAACATTCGCTCATCGAATTCAATGGAAATGAAGTGTAATCAGTTGATCCGCTCTTTAGATGACTATTGGAAACCAATCCCATTATCGCAATATATCTAATAAAGGATGGGCAAGTGTCAACAACAACAACTAAGTCTTGTCCCATTATGTAGGGTCGGCTACATGGATCAAGCGATGCCATAGTGTTCTGTCTTAGACCATGTTTGCATTCAAGCCATTAACAAAGGATGGGCAGGTGTCAGAACAGATTTAATAAAGGGAAACCAATGGCAATACTAGTAAATTAGCTGGTACAGTTTTATGTGGTGAGTGCAAAGACTTGGAATCAAATCATAATTTACCACAGGGTGAAAGGGAGTAAGGAAAGAGGCTATGAAAAAAACAATGCCCTTAATCACAAATGTGTTACCTGCTCTTCCTGTAATTTCCTGCGAGATTCTTCTGCTCTCCGCATTTCCTCTTCACGAGCAGCCTCGGCTTCCTCCATAGCCTTCAATTCTTTTTCTTTATCTGCCTGTAGTGACGCAAGATATTCATCATCCTGCATGAAATAAACACAGACAGCAACAGTTAGACCGCCCCCTATAACCTACAATTCCAAGCCAAAATTTATACAATAAGGCATACCTGTTGTTCCCTTATCAAGCGCTGAGCTTCCAGTGACGGTGAAGGTGGGCGAAATGCGGGCCGAGGATTGAAACCCCTACTTTGCATAAACTCATGTGGCGCATAAGCATAGTGATACCGACTCCCTTCTGCAATACCACCAAACATTGCAGCCTCAAGCATTACTGCTTCATCATGCTCTTCAGAAGACATGCCACCCCACTTCAATTTCGTTTTAGTCAAAGACTGGAAATTAGGAAGCTTGGACAATGCGAGATGACATGGCAAGTAAACATAATTTAAATCCTTTTCGAAAATTAGAAAAATGAAGGACTATACCTCATCAGAGTGGATATGCTGAGGAGGATTACTGCTATCCTGCTGTGCTATGCTTGGCAGCGTGCTAGCCTCAATAACTTCAGCATCTTGTGCCGATCCCAAGGTGTCCAAAGGCATACGTCTAGACCTGTTCCTGACCAGAGGCTGCTCCTCTACATCTTCAGCTTCATCTTGAAAGGATGAGCTTCCTGCCTGCAATCTATAATGACCATGGTTGACCCTTTCAGATTTGACAATCACAAAACGACATGCCCTTTAGGGCTTTAGGGAAAATGCTTAGTTTGGTGCAGCCAATACAAGAAGAGCACAACAGCCATAGGGCCACAACAAGCAGGAAGAGTATATTTTTGGATAAAAGAATAAATATATTAGTAAGAGGAGAAGAAGATACATAAGGTAGGAGGACATGAGATCCTCAATACAAAGAGAGTGTACCTTCCATTTGATGCCACTTCCCCCAGTTCAACCTCCGATGACTTGGATGGTCCTGTTTTTGGTGCTCCTATATCTCCTCCTTGCACACGCCATGCTTTTTCTTGCTCAGCTGTCTGCGTTCATTTTATGTTAGAAGCAATCCACGTTTAAAATATCCAATATTAAAGAAAATTCAAAGTCAAAGCATAGGTCAATCCTGGCGATATCACACTATGGTGAACTTTCTCAATATGATGGGTTCAAGACATGGTGACACAGGAACAAAAGAAAAAAAATAAAGTTGTACCTTCAGAGACAATGAAACTGCATGAGCAAGCTCAGGATCCTCTAAATATGATTGCCTTGGCTGAGGCGCAGATTCACTTAAGTCCTGCACAAGGTGGGAAATAAATACTAACATAAGCATTCAATATAGCAGAGCAGGACAAATCCATCAAGAAATATACATACAATTTCTCTGCCAAGTTCATGATTTCTGTAATTTTCCTCAGCCTCCTGTTTAGAAGCTTCAATAGCTGCACGAATCATTTCTTCTTCTATGTCATTGCCATATTGTGGCAAATTCTCAAACTCAGGAGCACTAGGTCTAGCACTAGGTCTTTGCTCATCCAGATGTGCACTCTGGGCAGGTGCAGTATCATCATCATCATCTTCATTAACTATGACAGTGCCATGGATATCTGGACCATGCGCATCAACAGTTCCAGTGACATCTTCAATGGTTGGAACATTGCCAGCTTGAGAAGTGGATTGATTACCATCCTTAACCTCTATAGGAATCTCCCTTACCTCCCTTGGATGTGAAACAAAGGGTACCTGGTTTATTGAATCAAGATGAGTACCAAATATACCTCTCCCAATTGTTTGATCAAGAAGAGAAAACGGATCAAGGTTTCTTCTTCCTGATGGTAAAAGGGATGGAGGTCCGTGACTTTCAGCATTAAGGGGACCATCTACATCCATCAAATCATCTTGGGGAATTGCAGTAGAGTTGTCATGAGACCTGGCCACCAAGGAAGAAACCAAGATACCAATATTTAAAAAAAAAAAAAAAAAAAAGAAAGAAAGAAAGAGAGAGAACAGGAATGTGCTATGCTTAGAATGCAAAGAGTAATACCACTGCAATAATGCATATTTCTACTGGACAACATAACTTGTTTACTAATGCCAGAAAGAGAGTATACCTGGTCCTTAAATTTCTATCTCCTTCACTAAAATGTGCATTGACGGCTTCATTAAGGTCACCACCGTGCTCCTGACATGAAACAATATTTGAAAATGAAGAGGAGATATATAAACAACAACAATGCCTTAAAGCTTAATTAACAAAAAATACCCACACTTGTTCTATACAAACTGACCAGACACCAGATGCTATTTTTGTTACATAATCAGCATTTCTTTGCAGACTAATTAGAAGCTAAAACTCATATATGAAGAATGAGGGACCACATATCTAAAATTCTGATCACAAGCAGCAGGAGTAAGATCCCAAACTCATGTATAAGCATCCAATCAAATCAATCGATAATAATAGAAGCTAAATCATCAGACTCGGAAGAATGGCTAGAATAGAGAGACCCATATATTCAAGGTCATAATAATAATATACGCCAAGTTTTTTAGAGCTTATTAAAGTTAGCCCTCAATACTCATCTATGAGGATCATAATTTTACTCCAACATAGATTCCAACAATATCTCCACTAAAGATAAAACACTACACTTGAACCCACTACCTCAAGCCTGTCTATTTCCAATTTTAACCCCCAAAACATATCACAAAAACAAGAAGAAAATTGAAATGGCCAGATCAAACTCAATATTTCCTATATCCATAGAAACCTACAATCAGCAATAGCAGATCACAATTAAGACTACAAATCTTATTTCATCCCATAAAACGTACGTGCTTCTGGTCAGAAAATGAATAGTGGGATTCTGTAATCTGTAATCAGTACTCGTACCCTGTCCCAATTTGCAACTAAAATTCAGCCAACATCCTAGAACTGGTTATAGTGACTTCAAGAAGTATTGTACAATCTAACTATCTAACTAAAAGTTTGCAAATAGGGGATACTCATCCGACTAACAGAATAGCATGAGTTAAGAAAAAACATGGGTTTCTCGGATGTGCAGGAGAGTAATGAACGAGCCTCATTTGACGAGGGTAGGCAAGCAGAAGCTTCTAGAGAATCCAAAATCCCAATTTCGAAGCGAAACAAACAACGAACAACCATGAATCAATCAATCAAAATCAAAATATGTAACTGAATTCACTACGCAATGCACAAAAACCCTAACTACGATCAATCAAACATCAGCAGAAAATTCAAGTAGCAAATAAGCCTTAAATAAATTACTTCACTCCGCCTTTCAACTCCAATTAAAATCTACGACAAAATTCGATCGTATGAATAATTATAAAATAAAAAGTACCTCGAGCTTTTGGAGTGCGATTGCTTCAGAGACACCGGTGATGCCGATGAAAGTGTCGATCGCGTCCTGATTAGGCCTCGCCATTTGAAATCCAAATTGGAAGAAGAGATATGGGTGTGAGAAATATGAAATGAGATGAAGCGGTGGGTGGGGTCTGTAGAGAGAGAGAGAGAGAGAGAAGGAACAGATAGCTTGTGGGCTGGGCTGGGCTGGGCTGAGGGAAAATAGAAAGAGATGATTTGAGTGGCGTAATGCTATTCGCTGTTTGGAGGTTATTGTATTTTGGAATGCCTCTTTTTCAACTCTACTTGCACGACAAGTATATGCTATTGCGCTTTTCCAAAGATGATTTTACAAGCGGTGTGTGAGCCAGCACCCAACCCTAATTTACTATTCAACTTCCTTTATTTATTTCTCTTTTTGTCTCATATTATCTAATCACTTTTACTTATATTCATTATTCAATGTATATGAATATCAATAATATTTAAATACATTAATTTCTTTTATCAAAGACAAAAAATTACATCCTCACAACACATGAAAGCAAGGTGTTAGACCTATTGGCAAGCAAAAACCAACCATAAAGATGGAAACTCATTTGCCACTCGTGGTCATGTTTGACCATACCATTAGCACATAAGTTAGCTTCCATGAAGGCGTTCCCAACCTAGACGTTCTAATGTAAATTCATGATGTCAATAATGATTTTCACCAATGGGGAGTAAGGATGTCTAGAGTCTGAAGGATCATAGAGAAAATTAATCACACATTTTGAATTCAGCTCAATGATCACTTTTTGAAAATCACACTGGGCTACCTAGGATATGCTCTGTCACTTTTGTTGAGCTCTAGAGTGCACTTTTTAAAAAAGGACGATGAGGTGCAACGTAAGGATGCAGGTTGGGTTGCTTGGAAAGGAAGATGAGAGGGAACGAACAAACTTTGCAAGCAATACACAAAACAGGGGTTGTGAAGGTTCTTGCTTACTGGCGGAGTGGCACGACAGCGTGAATTCGACGGCAGCCGGATGTCGACGGAATGGAGGCATGTTGGGATTATCACTCACGTTGGGAGTTGATTAGAGAGGAAGAGGAAGGGGTTTCACTCACGTTGCTTCTTCAGGAAAAAGAAGAAGTGTGCCAAACAACTCTTCAATTTCTCTTTTTTATTTTGAAACTTTTAAAATTCAGAAATATTTTTTATTTTTAAATGTTTGGGCCATTTGGGCTTTGCCTCATTAATGAATAGGTGTTAAGAACTTTTAAAACCCAATAAAAACAAAAAATAACAAAAGAAACCCTAAAACTGTGAGCTCCTGGAACTGTATGAATCGCGGTTCTGAATCTGTACCGATTCGTGCGATTCACTTTCGATTCACGACGTTTTATGATTCACATGCGAATCATGACTCACTCAGGGCCTAAACCGAATCTAATCGTACGATTCGAATCGTGAACCGTGAACCGTACGATTCTAACAACTAAACTATGGTCAACTCCCTTCTGCATGGTGGTTCTTCTTCGAGACGACTTTGGTCTTCTTCTTTTTTTCTCCGAATTTAGACTAAACGTTTTTTTTTAAATAATGTTTTTGTATTTCGGATTGGTTAAGGAGCCAAAATGGTACTAAGTTACATTCAATGTTATTGAGAACATACAAGTTTTACCTTTTCAATACAAAGTCACCATTTTTACTTCCTTAAAAAGTGGATACTTGTTAGCAAAATTCTTGTATTAATTAGAAAATAAAAAGTACAAAAAAAAAAACGAAAGACAAAAAAGAAAGAAAGCTAATCGATGGCAGCTGAAGTCGTTTTTGTGAATGGTAGTCGTTTATTGAAAAACCCCAATTATTAGTGAGAAGTAGGCTCGTTCCGATCCGAAGAAGCTTGCTTGCTCTTTGCAGCGGCCACCGCACCCCACCAGCGATCATCAAATCGAGGAAGAGGAAGATGACGACGATGGCGACGACGAAGAAGAAGGTGCAGTGGTTCTGGACGTGGGTGATTGGCTCCGTCGTCTTGAGGCTTATTCTTGTGTACTTCCCTAGAAATCTTAACCTCTCTTCTCGCCCCGAAGTCTCCACCCCTCTCACCAGCCTCCACCGCCGTAAGCTACTTCTTTCACACTCTCTGCATTCACTTTTTCTTCCTGCTCCCTATTTTTGAGAGTTTGAGTTCTGTTTTCGCAGTTGCTGAGGGTTACTGGCTAAAGCAATCATCAATGTCACCCTATGTTGGTTTGTATCGCATTGTTTCAATCATTTTTTTCTTTCTTTCTTCTATTATTATGAGGAATGTAATAAGTTTCCAGCTGTTGTTGATGTCGTTTACCTTCCAGGATCAATGTATCATGGTTCTCCTTTGTTGTTGACACTTCTCGGTCCTCTAACAGTTATGAGGTACTGTCAATTGTTACTTCGTCACTTTTTCCTCTTTTGTTGCTTGATTTGAATGGAGTAGTGATGACTTTGAAGTCCTTGTTTGGTGGTGCTGTAGAATTGAAGGACAACCTGATCACCTTCTATGCAGGTAACTTTCTTTTCCTTTTAATTGTATTTGGCATCCAACCGGTTGTTTATTTATGGCCTAATCCTTGTTGATCATCGGTGCTTTTTTGTTTGGATCAAAACATGTTTGGCATTTTGTTGGTGTTTTCCTTGATTGCAACTAAAAGAAATTGTTTCAATTTTCAGATGAGAAAACTCTGATTGCTCTACTGAATGATGGTTATATTTTGATCATCCTGGTTCTTGTTGCTTTTTATTATTATTATTATTATTATTTATTTATTTAATTCAAATGGCACAGTTATTCATCCTTATTCTTTTTGTATGTCTTGTGTATTTAGTTTTTTGTCCTTGTACTCCTGATGTATATGGCCTACTATGTTAAGCAGTAAATATCCAACTGATTTCTGGATATAGTTTAGTTTTTGTGATTGCAGATGTGATCAATGCAATGCTTATTCGTGCCACTGGTGAAAGCCTTCAGGCGGCATACAGTTCTAGTTTAAAAAACCTTGGTCTTCATAAATTATCCAAAAATTCAGGTTGTCACTTATCTTGGTCAAATTTTCAGATGTTAACTAATAATTTGCTACGGATGATGGAATGATACTTTTGTCTGTTGGGTTTATTTTTCTTCCTTTCTTTTGGAGAGTGCATTAAAAGTGGAAGAAAATGAGAAGGATTGAAAAACCTTAATGATCATTCAAAACCAGTAGTTTTAACTCCTAACTGAATGGTCAATGATTGGGCTCACCTTGAGAAAGTGAAAGTTGTCATTCGGTAGTCTTGGTATGTGTTTTGACTGAAAATCTGGATGTTACATCAGTTGAAATTGAAAAAAAATGAAGTTTTGCTTTGGTTTGAAGTTTAATCTTTTCATAATAACTTGTTTATAAAATTTATTTATACATGATAATAGTCCTTTTAACTTTTTTGGTACATTTTAACATCAATGTATTAAGATAGGTATATAACTTGCAATAATGAGATTTTATTGTTTGTTTAAAAGTTCATTCATTCTAGAGAAATTCTTGGATTGACTCAAGACTAACACTTCATTTTTTGAGCACACACAATAAAAGTAGGTTCCACATGATGTGACTCAAAAATATTTGGTGTGACATAATAAAATTTATGAGACGCACTTTTATGATGTATGTGCCAAAAAATAGGTGTTAATGTTATACTCACCTAAAAATTTCTCCCCATTCTAGTGACTCTTTTTTCTGTCACCAAGTTTCACCTTTGCAATGTTGATATGTCGATTTTCTTAGTTTTACTTTTCTTCTTCGTCCTTTATACTGCCAGTTCAATTTTCCTTGTTTGTGTTTGTTGATAAGTTTGCTGCATTTTCTGATAAAGCTGAAAATGGCATTGACGATGCATACACGTGGCAAGATCAATGGGAGTAGAGTAGCATTAGAATCTGGGATTCTATCGGTACCATATCCGGCGTGACTTCAATAGAGAGGGTCATCACATGACAAAATGCCTTCTTGAGAGCAAAAATTAAAAACCAACCGGCAACAAGAAACTAGGTAGGTTGATAATGATGATAGATATTAAATATAGTTTACTTGTCCTTCTCACTCTATGTATTTAACTTTGTTACTTGTCCTTCTTCTGATTTCCTTAAATATTAATTAACGTTATAAAGAAGCAAAAAGAAAAAGAAGAATTTACGTAAAAAGTAAAATTCTTCAACATCTCGTTTCCAAATCCAAATCAACACTACTCCCTCTTTAATAATTTCAAAGAATAAAACACACGTAACAAATAGTCTTTTTTCTTGTTATACTAGTGTAGTTAAATGGCTCAACACACAACCTTACAAATGCACCCACTGACCACCGTACAAGTTCAGTCCAAATTTCGGTGCATGATCCCCACTGACCATGGCCAGTTTTTCTCTTCTTCCAGCTTTCTTTTTTCTTTTTTCTTCTTTATAACATTAATTAATATTTAAGGAAGTCACAAGAAGAACAAGTAACAACGTTAAATACATACAGAGTGAGTAGAAGAACAAGTAAACTATATTTAATATCTATCATCATTTATCAACCTATCTATTTTCGTTGGTTTTTAATTTTTGCTCTCAAGAAAACATTTTGTAATGTGATCACCCTCCCTATTGAAGTCACACCGGATATGGTGGTACCAGCCAGTAGAATCCTTGATGCTAGTGCTACTCTACTCCCATTGTGATCTTGCCACGTGTATGCATCTTCAATGCCATTTTCGGCTTTATCAGAAAATGCAGTAAGCTTTACCAACAAACCCAAACAACGAAAACTGAAACAAAAACTGGCAGCATAAAGGACGAAGAAAAGTAAAACTAAGAATAAAATATTGATATATCAACATTGCAGAGGTGACACTTGGTGACCAAAAAAGAGTCACTAGTATGTGGAGAACACACATAATAAAAGTGGGTCTCATCAATTTTATCATGTATCACACCAAATATTTTTGAGTTACGTCAATTGGAACCTACTTTATTGTGTGTGCTCAAAAAATTGAAATGTTAGTCTTGAGCCAACCGATGAATTTCTCTAGAATGAATGAACCTTCAGACAAACAATAAAATCTCATTATTGCAATTTATATACTCTCTATCTTGATACATTGATTTTAAAATGTGCCAAAAAAGTTAAAAGGACTATTATTGAGAAATAGGAGTAATCATATCTAAGAATTGTTAAATAAATATAAATGACAATTTTAATTAAAAATGGTATATATAGACACTAATTAAGAAAATTTGTAATTAATTTGAAGAAAATATATTGCAGACTTTGTTATTAAAAGCGGTATATATAGACACCCCAATGTAGTTACGCACACATCCACCTATCATTCACACCATATGTGCAGTAAAATGGGAAAACAGAGTAATAAGCATAGGAGGTGGTTTAAACATAAGATTTTGAATATATTTATTGAATGAAAGGGTTAGTCCATAATTATATCAAAATAGTGTTGAAACATGTAAAATGAAATTATGTCCTCTAACTGTTTATTTTTGTTAACAAATGGATGGTCAAGACTTGTGCCTGTTTGGTTGGATGACAAAAAAATGAAAAGAACTATATTTGTATATCTAGCACTCATCTAGAAAAAGTATTTTATTGAAAAGCACCACATTTCCAATTATCGTTATACAGTGTAGGTTTTCATCATATATAATTTATGTTGAAAGTTTCCTTGTCAAGCAATGGATCCTTTTGGAACTTACTGTAAATTCTTGTTTATCCTTATTTATCGCATCTTCATTGTTTCCAGAGGTTCTTCCTTCAGGAGATTTTGCTGCTCTTGTGTACTTGTGGAATCCTTTCACGATCGTTGCCTGTGTTGGTCTATCCACATCCGCAATTGAGAACTTGACGGTTGGGTTATCACTTTATGGAGCATGTAGAAGTAAGTAGCTAACAACCTATGGTTCTTAATTTCTGGACTTTAACATCTGCTAAAATATTATTTGATCCTTCCTCCTTGGTATTGAAAGAAATAAAATCATGTTTAGTGTTCCCCGTGTGCTGAAAAGAATGGTTTGGATTTTGCTCCTTGGGGAAGTTCTCATGAGAAAGTGACTGTAGGAATCTTAGTTTTAGCTGAAGGACATATTTTATACTGATGTACTTTGATAAGAAATATATCCAATGGTCTTTTTTTGTCTATAATGTTCTGCTCACCTGAAAATGTTTCTTGGACTTGGGTTTCTTTTGGATAGATAAAAATATGTTTTGTCTTTTAATTGAGTGGTTAAACCAATTAAACAGGATTACAAAAGGGGGCTGAAACCATTTACATGACAATGTACTAGACCACTCACCCAAGGCAAAATTAAAACAACTTTTTTTGGGTCAATCATTTTCTCAGTCCACTGTTTCTTGTGTATAATTTGTCAAATTTCATGTCCTATATATCCCTTTAGCTGTAAAGTTAGCTGACTAAGTTTTAGATTTAGAAGAATTACTGGTTCACCTGACATACTTGAGCCTTGCATCCATAATCTTCATCTTTTTTTTTTTTAAAAGTTTTTCATGCATGCATGCACATATTTTGCATAATGATTTCCGTTGAATTTATGAGTCTTCATCTAGTTGATGTCCACATGAGTGAAAAGGTTGCTAATTGCTATGTCTAGCAAGCAGATTAGATGTTGGAAATGCTGGTAAAAATTCAGCAAGAGATTACTCAATTAGGGGATCATGAAAGATTAAGTATTAATCAAACAGATCAATATCACCTTATATTAACTGGCTTATGATCTTCGGCTAATATTTTGTGAACTGACAACAGGATTAGCTCCACTGGCAGCTTTTGGATGGGTCATTGCTACACACTTGTCTCTGTACCCTGCAATCCTTATTATCCCAGTATGTTCTTGATAGAACCCATTTAAATGCATTTGCAACATATTCTGCAAATCTTTCTCTTCTTCTTTAATTTGTCAGTTATCTATCTGTAGATACATATGTTATCTTATTTTCCAGGTGATATTGTTGTTGGGCTATGGTCCGGATGCTCCTCCTAGGAAATTATTCCATCTATGTAAAAATCTTGAAGTTGACAGTTCCTCTTCAAGTGATAGCAGTCGTTTAGAAGAGGAGGAAAAGAATCAACGAAGAGTGCAGAATATCTTCTCATGGAGGCCAGTTGTGCATTTTTTGTTCTGGATTTTGTT
>QANU01087130.1:108759-127605 GCA_003254905.1 Nissolia schottii | reverse complement strand
TCTCTCTCTCTCTCTCTCTCTCTCTCTCTCTCTATATATATATATATATATATATATATCTTCCACATCGTCCTCCGAAGCCCCACTTAATTGGTTCTTAGAAGCAGAAGAAATTAAATTAAATGGGTAAGGCTTCAAGGTGGTTTCGCGGTCTTCTCGGTCTGAAGAAACAGCAACCTTCAGATAACTCTCGTTCAACTCCCGCCAAACACAAACGCCGTTGGAGCTTCGTCAAATCACACACACAACAGAACGGTTACAACAGCCACGTGGAGGACGCTACCGCCGACAATCCTAACAACCACGCCATGGCAGTTGCAGCAGCCACCGCCGCCGTGGCGGAGGCTGCCGTGGCTGCAGCTCATGCGGCCGCCGCCGTGGTCAGGCTGACAAGCAGCAGCGGCAGGTGTGCCGGAGCAGGAGGAGGCATCACCACTACTGCTCGCCGAGAATGGGCAGCCGTTAAGATTCAAGCCGCTTTCCGTGGCTGCTTGGTTAGTCATTTCTTACTTCTTCGTTCTTCTCTCTTTCCCCTTCTCTATCTTCTCTCTCTCTTTTTTTTTTTTTTCTAATACTCTATTTATTACCGAAGTTCATGAACTACTTTTTACTAGTTAATGACTAATTAAGAAAAGGGTGTACAATTCAGCTACTAAATAAGTTAATAATTATTTTAATTTTATTTATTTATTTAATATTATTTCCTCTTTCATTTGTTAAA
The DNA here is from genome assembly GCA_003254905.1 of Nissolia schottii. Lineage (NCBI taxonomy): Eukaryota > Viridiplantae > Streptophyta > Magnoliopsida > Fabales > Fabaceae > Nissolia > Nissolia schottii. Next base: position 126,884 of record QANU01087130.1, on the reverse strand, counting down.
TTAAATCTATCTAGAGTAGAATTATTTGAATAAATAAAAAAAATGTAAGTAAAAGTTATTTAGACTTCTTGATTTAGGATTTTCTTATGATCACTGTAACGAAGAAAGATGTACTTTCTAAAAATTTCTTAATAGTTGCTAGAGAATTTTTTTTTACTCTTCTCCACTTATTACATATGTGACAGATAGATCGGATATAGTAGTAAGCCTACTATTATTTATACTAGTGTATTATACTATATTATTTTAATATACGTGTCTGTACTTTTATTTACAATGTACTTAAACGTGAAAAATTAAGTGACAATTTTTTTTAAAGTATATGATATTAATTTTAAACAAAAAATACTGAATAATATTTATTTTAGTTGTTAAAACTTTTAAAAATTTAAATTTAAAAAAATTATATTAGAGAATTAATTTTAAATTGTAGTTACTTTTTTTAAAAAAAGTTTTGAATAATATTATTTTAAATATGAAAAAAAAGTTAAAATATAAATATAAAAATATTATGTGAAGTCTAATAAAAAAAATTCAGTGAACTTAACTTTGATAAAAAAAAAAAAAAGAATAATAAGAAACCCAACATTTAATTAATATGCTAATTCTGAGACTTTCTATATGACACTCGTGATCTCTCTCGTTTTTTTTTTTTTTTTGGAAAAGAGTGTATCTTCGCCTGAGAGATTCGAACTCTGTCGGGCAATTGCCATGTACTTAGCAGGCACACGCCTTAACCACTCGGCCAAAGCGTCGGTTTGCCTTAACTTGGTGGCATCCACGGGATTAGCAATTTTTTGGTCATTTCGTATCTAGCTGGCCTGGTATATTGTAGTTTACGTGCATCAAGAGCCTTTTCTTTCTTTCTTTCTTTCTTTCGTTTCATTTTTGTTATTGTTTGGTTGTTGAAAAGGTTGATGATTCCTTCTAGTTCTGTTCCCTTGTGTCGTTTTGCCTGAAACCGGTCTTCTGATATGTTTTCTTTACGGAACCCCCATACAATATATTTCCCTTCTCATCATATCTTTGATGGATCAGAATCGGTCATCACTAGACAGCAGTAGTAGACTACTACTTAGCCTCTACTTTTTTATTTTTATCCATAGGGGATTGTTTATTGTCTTTTCAAAAACCAAAAACAAAAAATAAAAATCAAATTCATTGTGGCCTCTTTGTTTGCCTAATAATATTGTGGCTATTTACAAATTCTACAAGTGGCTACTGGCTAGCTAGCTAGCTAATTCATATGCTAATTTTTTTGTGTTATTCTAATTTGTTGGTATATTGTGGGAGAAATGTATTTTATATATGAAGGGGTAAATGAAATGGGGGTGGGTAGGGTGGTACTTTCACGTAATCGGTAGAAACACATTACCCAAACAGACTTGAACATCATTCTGGATATTGTACTGATGTTAGTTCCAGAAGGCTGGAACCGGTGGTCGACTGTATGTGTACCGTACCATATACCTGCTATATTATAATAATAATAATAATAATAATAATAATAATAATAATTATTATTATTATTATTATTATTATTAATGCTTATCGGTGGTCAACTCTGGTTACCCGTACTGGATGCTTGATTTCCCATGTCCGTCCAAACAATGTGTGCGGGAGGCTCTGATTGGCAACGGGTGAATTGGTGTCTCATGGCCCAAGCCCCAAAAGAATCCACTGTGCTTTTGGTAAAATAATAATGCAAATGCTTTTGTTTAGCCTTTTGGTTTTGTGGGGACCCACAGATGCGGATCAGTCTTGAACGAAAATGGAGCCAGGGCCAAAACTCAAAAACAAAAAAGGAAAATTTGAGCCTTGCTGCTTCGTACATGACCAATCAGGACCCTATTTCACTAATTAGGATCTTAGTCTACAGCTTTAAAAAAATATAGCTGTTATAGTCTGACTTATTTATCTTCTAGCTCTTGTGATTCATGTATATGAAATAAAAATATCATTTAGAAGCACTTAAGTGTCTGTACCCCCAAAAAATTATCCTTTCAATTATTGGGTGAAGAGATACCTAAAAAAAACAATGAGTTATTTATTTATGCAAGAATTCATAAGTATATTAGATTAATTTTATTTATGAAAAAATTAGGTAATTTTGATTTTTTTTTGGAGTATTTGTAGCATTTTTATGTTTGTTTGCAATATTTTTGTAATTTTGTTGAGGTTTAACATCACGTCTTCCCTGGGTTTCCATGTTTCTTACTAGTGGAAATCTTTTGACCGTGATAGCACCAAAAACTGAAAAAGTAAACATGAGTTAGTTGACCTTTTATACCAAAAACAAAAGATTAGTTGATCATCTTAATAACATAATGATGGAGATGTAGATGTGTAATTTAATGATGGTTTAATAATTAGAGTTTAGTTGAGGGTACTAGTAAATTAGTAATCATGAAACGGAAGGGAAGTTTTGATTAAATTATTTTTTTAATAATAAAAAAACCCTTAAATTTTTTGTGTTAAATGCTTTAAAAATTAAAAAATGTTTTGTCTAAAGTGTGCTACTGAGAGAATAACCATGAGGCTTATCAATCGTTGCTTTGCAATAGTTCATGAGCAGTTATAATAGATAATGAATGTCATTGGTGAAATTGTTGTTAGGCAAGGAAAGCACTGAGAGCATTGAAAGGGCTGGTGAAGCTGCAGGCCATGGTGAGGGGTCACATTGAGAGGAAGAGGACAGCAGAGTGGGTTAAGAGAATGCAATCACTCTTGGCATCAAAGGCTAGAGTGCGGGCTCAGATCCTCCACACCTCTAATTCCACTTCTAAGTCATCTTCGTGCCACCTCCATGTAAGTTTTAGTGCTCTGGGTGCAAAACCATCCTTTTCCTATGTATTGTGGGCCAACTATAGAAACTCTAAATAATTTGAAGACTGGCCTGAAAAGGGTAAAAGGAGGGTTTCTTTATTGAAAAACTATTAGAAAACTTAAGATTGGGCTCTGAATATAAAAGGTGATATTTCTCATAAATATTTAAACTATTGATGGGTCTTACCATTATTTGAAGTTAAAACGTCACTTCATAAATATTCGGTTCGGGACCACAATCGTAATTAGGATTCCATAAGCACTTCTCATAAGAAATGAACGTAACTTGGCAAAAGGAGAGTTTCACATTTCTTGTTTTCCTCTCCTTGTTAATAGATGTCTAAGAAGTCGTTTTATTATGCTTCACCACTCAGATTGTTTGCGTTGGAGGATGAATGGCAATTTTTTCCTCGTTCTAGTTCTGTTATATCTTGAAAGTGGGTATATCTGATTTTGTCATTCAAAACGCTAAAGCACCAGTACATGGACTAATGTAGTTTGCATCTGTGAAGATTAACTCAATTCTCATGTTAGCTAGGATATCACATGGCTGAGCATCTTTTAAACTTGTCAAACAAAATGCTGAGATGCTGCAATACACATTTCTCTTGGTACGATCATTTATTTTAACTTTCCAAATGGCCATTTACAGGGTCCAGCAACACCAGAAAAATTTGAAAGCCCGATCAGGTCTAAGAGCATGAAACATGAGCAGTCACCAATGCTCAAGGTACTTAACTTTCTCGCCCAACTGGAGTGTATTCAGTGTGACACTATCAAACAAGATATGTTATTTGTACATAGAGATAGAGATGGTGACATGGTGTATTCAGTGTGGCTCTCTATTTCTTGGGGTCTATGACCATTTCACCGTCTCTTAAAAAAAAAAGAGAGAAGAGAGCATTTCTTATCAAAATTTATCTACTAACAGAAGCATGCGCTACTATCACTGTAGAGAAATGGCTCCAAATCCTGTGGCCACGCCAACATCAGCCAAGAGAAGTGTAGGAGCAAATCAGAGAGCCACACAGATGAACAATCATGGAATCAACAAGAAAGGTCATCAATAAGAACCTGCAGCACCAATGATGAGAGAAGTGAAGTTGATTCTGGAAGACCACAACAAGTCACCACATCAAAACGCAGGAACCTCTTTCCCTCTGATCCTCACTGCAGCAGGAATTGGACCGCAGCAAAGGACTCAACAACATCGCTTCATTCAGGACAAACCCTATCTTGTGAAATTCAATCTCACACAACCAAAGGAGGTGTTGCTGCTGTTGAGGAGAGTCCATTCTGCACTGCTGAAAACAGCCCTCAGTTCTTATCCGCAACTTCTTCCAAAGACAATGGATCCAAGAGAAGCCCTTTCACTCCAAATAGGAATGGTGGGTCTTCTTCAAGGAGCTACCTTTATTCTGAACACTACTACCCAAGTTACATGGCATATACTGAGTCTTCAAAGGCCAAAGTTAGGTCCTTGAGTGCCCCAAAACAAAGGCCTCGTCAATATGAGAGGTCAACAAGTTCATCTAATAGGTACTCACTCAATAATGGGTTTGGGGAGCCCAACAAATTGGGTGCACAGAGGGGAACTGCGTGGCAATCAAGCTTCACCAGTAAGGCATATCCAGGTTCTGGCCGTTTGGACAAGCTTGGCATGCCTGTTGGGTACAGATACTAATGTTTTGTCTGTATTTTTAAAGGGTTTTGGACCTTATTAATTATTATTAGGAGTTTTAACTTCTCTTCTTGCTAACAAGTTTTACTTGGGCCTTAAAACTTCACTGTGGAACCATTAGGAATTTGTAACCATATTTAGTTGAGTAAACCTTTAGTTCTTAGGATTGGTAGCACCCTTCGTGTTAGTTCTCAGGTTATGGAAAAACAATCCATGGTTTTAGAAGTTATCAAAACTCGATCAAATTAGTTTCTAGGGGGAACAAACTTGACCGATGAGAAAAAATTAATCTCATGAACTTAAGAGATCATAGGGTGCGTTTTCAATTCAAAACCTAGGAACTAATATGACCAGTCTGTTAATCCAACTAAAGCAAAAGTTTACTCGATCAAATGACTTGACTTGCTGTAGGACCAGTGCCAGTGGGCTCTTTCTAATTCCTAGAATGTAGCAGCTATCTTTTGGATCCATATATGTATCTCATCCTCATTACTTGGATGGACTGTTTGATAGGAATTTTCATCATTTTCCTGGAATTGAAGGTGATCTGCCATGGCTGCAGCATTGAGGATTCACTTTGAATCTCAAATAAACGGTTGCGCAACAGTGATTGAATATCAGAGACGAATGCGCAACAAATCTCTCTTATGTAGAGCACTCTGGTACCATACCATGAGAGATGAAAATCGACAAGGGAACCCTTGGGGAGATGGAGAGAGAGAGAGAGAGAAATGAGAAGAAAGTGTGATTCTTCCTTCATCTGAATAGAAATGATACATGAAAGTAGTATATATACAAATACTAACTACTATAACTGATGTAACTGAATCCGGTAGCTAGCTAGCTAAACTACTTTTAACTAATTCCGTTTCTCTACAAGTAGCATTTATACAAATACATAACGTGCGCATTCAATTGGTATGCTAACACAGCCTTAAAGCTGTAAGTGTTGTGTCCGGCTAGCCATGTTTGTGGATCAATGGCTGATGTAGCCATACATATTTTGTTTTTCACATATTAAGGGAAATGAGTAAATGGCATAAGGAAAAAAATTGTTAGTTTAATCAATTACGCAAATAGATTAAACTTAATTAACATGCAAAATAATTAGAGGAACTCCACAAGTAGCCCCAAGCTTCTCGCAGGACATGGTTAATGGTAACATCCCATTGCTTAGACAAGACAACCATTCTTTGATTTCCAGAATAAGGGGCTGAAGGGAATGATAAGAAATATCCACCGCCTCCAACGAATCACTTTGGCACGTTACCTTGCGGTAGCCACAAGCCCAACCAGAATTGCCATATTCCCAGTCACGCCAGCGACATCGGCGAGGAACGTTGATGAATCCACCAATACGCAGATCCAACAGAATATTCAAAATGTGAAAGTTTTTCCATGCATAAAACAAATAGGTAATTAAGGAGAGACAAGATCCCCTTGATGGAGACCCCGAGTGGGACAAAGACTATCCTGTGGAGATCTATTCCAAAGCAAAGAAAGCGAGGTAGAACAGATACAAAACATGATAGGTCTGGCCATATGCTGCTGGAAACCAAACTCATGTAGCACCGACAGAAGAAAACTCCACTCGATACTATCATAAGCCTTGTGGAGATCAATCTTGACGGCCATATTCCCTTTCTTGCGCTTGGATTTATTCATATGGTGAAGGATTTCTTGTGCAATAACCACATTATCTGCAAGATTTTTAAATTTGAGAATTTAAGTAAACTCGTCAAGTTTTATCAAACTCAAATTGTAAACTCATAAGAGTTTACATATCTAAAAAATACATGTTATAAGTAATATGATTAGGAACTAAATATACGTAAATGTTATATTTATAATTAACATTGAATAATGCTAACTTTAAAATAAAATAAATGAAAGAAATATAATAAAATATACTTTAATGCATTACACTTAATTATTATGTCATACTTTATTTTATATGTACGTTACTTTATAGTTTGATAAAATAGCTCAGTTATGATACATACATAAAATTAGCTTAATAAACTTAATAGTTATTGTCTAACATAAACAAAGTTAGTTAAGTATCTAACAAAGTTACTAAATTTGTACATTTTGAGATAAACTCGTAAATTTGTAGGTAGATTTTAGCTCGTGTATCAAGAGATACACTCTTGATGATGATTGGACGTCGGATATCCTTGGATGTGTTATCAGCAAGGCGACATGGGGCTTTTGCAAGCACTCTAACACCTAAGTAAGTCTTTCTATGAAGTGTAGATTAGGTTAAAGAAAAGGGATTGGTTGACGTACTTGACAAAGGGGCTATTTATATCCCAGGAATGCCTTTGCATTAGGGGAACTAAAATCTCGTGAATGGGCCCCCTTCAAGCCCATCCCCGAATCCTTGGTGATCCTTCCCAAGTTTCAGGCCAGGTGAAGTCTTGTTGGAGCATGGGCTAGTGCTCCGTGGAGGCCTATTAAGGTCTTTTGGGCTCTCCATGGAGCTAGCCCATAATAGGGCCCCCAACTTGGGTTGCATGCCAGTGAACATACAGTGCGAGTTTGTTTCATGGCCTCTTCTGGGTGCTTTCCGCGATGTCTTGCCGCTCATTATCCATCGACACGGAGTCTGCAGAATCCCATGAATGAGGACGTTCTACTGGTGCTATAAGTGATGTGATGGGCCGAGCCTTGTCGTGTATGTCTTTTATGCCTCCTGCCTTTTGTCAAGGGGAATTGATCCGCATAAACAACGCTAATGTATCGAGAGATACACTCCTATGATGATTGGACGCCGGATATCCTTGGATGTGTGATCAGCACTGTGTGGAGCACTCGCAAGCACTCCGGCACCTAAGTAAGTCTTTGCAGAAAGTGTAGACTAGGTAAAGAAAAAGGATTGGTTGGTGTACATGACAAATGGGCTATTTATATCCTAGGATTTCCTTTGCATTAGGGTGAACTAGCGTCTCGGGAATGGCCCCTTCAAGCCCATCCCTAAATCCTTGGTGGTCCTTTCAAAGTTTTGGGTCGGGCGAAGTCTTGCAGGAGCATGGGCTACTGCTCCATGGAGGCCCATTAAGGTCGTTTGGGCTCTCTGCGGAGCTAGCTGGTAACAACTTGTAAATTCGCTAGTAAAATTGAGAGTTTACTTAAAATTGTATGAGTTTATCAAAAGAGAGTTTACATGAGTGTTGCCTCATTTTGTATAATAAAATTGTAAGGATTTACGAGTTAAATTGAGAGTTTAATAACCATGATTATCCGTAATACCTCACCCCCCCCCCCCAAATAAGAAACTACTTTTGAAAGGTACGCCATCCCCCAAGATGTGCCAATATCTCTTAAAAAAGTACGGTTGGAAACCATCCAGCCCTGGCACCTTGAAACCTTTCATATAATGGGGTGCCTCCCACACCTCTTGTATTGACACCGGCTTAAGAAGAGAAGCAGCCTGTTCAAGACTCGTGCATCGCCAAATTTGTCACAACGGTTATTGTGTCCTCTTGATACGTGCACAAGACGAAAAAATAATAAATAAATTGGACATTACTTCATTAGAGTACAAGTTAGGTCATTATCTTATTTTAGTTATATTTTGTTTATTTATTTTAGGTATTTAGAATATTTAAATTTATTTTATTTTATTGACCCAATCTTAAGTATATTGTTATGGGGTTTATCTTTAGTTTAAATTAGGTTTATTTTTTATTTTATCTTTAGTTTAAATTTGAATATAATGTACGATGTTATACATACCTCATAAATTAGTACGGTGAAGAATAATTTTTTTCGATGGATGAAATTTTTGTTGGATTCTCTTTAGAAAACTTTCTTTGCAAATAAGTGATTTCTTTGTGTATGCAAGGTGAGTGATTTGATTTGTTTGTTGTATCAAAAAATATTACCAAAGACCTCCATGTTGAACTGGAGAGAGTCTTCCTGAATGGAGTGTAACTTCTCAGAAATAGTAGGGTTGCCTCAATACCAAGCCCCACTCAAAACATTAATATATTCCGAGTCAGAAGCCCAAGTAGCCTCAAAACGGAACCGCCTCGATCTCCCCCTGCCCCGAACAACCATATGGTGGATCAATAAAGGGTTATGATCCGAATGAAACTGAGGAAGCATGCATTTCCACCGTAGCATCACGGTAAAGGAACCACCATGGAAGGTCGACCATATGAATCCACATCAAAACTCTCCTCGTAGCGGTGGGGCTCGCATAGGCAACCGAGCACACTCACTTCCTACCATCACAAATAACTTCAACTGTTATCACCTGTTCCATGGAATCAACAAGTGAGAATCGAAAGGAAGGGTCCTTAGATACTAAAGAAAATTTATAATTTGGCCCGTGAATATTTTTTTCGAATATTAAATTGGTTTTCCAATGATTATTAAATCAATTTAATTTTCAAACGATAATTTTAAACATAAAAATAGTAAAAGTTGATTTATTGAGAGCAAATTTTTTTTTTCTTCAAAAAGACTAATTTAAAGGTTGACTCTTGTTATATTGACTAGTATAATAAAAAATTAAATTTTTTTTATTAAAACTAATACTCAAAGAATTTAATTATTTTTAATGGCCAGAGTAATCTATCTATGTCGACTAGAGCCTCCAAATTAGTATCCTTCAAGTTTGGTGATAAAGTGGTTGAGGAAATTTTGCACACCCCCATCCATCAAAGAGATGACACTCTCACTTGAAAACATGAAATTGATGGTTGAGTACTTAGTCAAGTTAGGATATTCAATAACTTTCAACTTCTTTCTTGACATATACCAACAAAGCCCGACACATTTGGTTGGTGACTAGGTTCTTTAAGAATTTGGTTAGGGGTTCAATTCTTGACAATGTGTATGGAAAATACTTTGTTAGAAGAGGATACCTACTTCGGTGATCTCAAAACCTTAAAGGGGAATTAGTTGTTGTTGGAGGCAGACACCTCCTGGGTAACCAAACAAAAAATCAATCTTGACATATAAAAAAACTTTAGGAGTCTATCTGGTCTCTTAAGTTCCTGCTGAAAATCAGAACCTTTCTTTGAAGTTGGCCCATGAAGAAGTTACCTTTTAGACATAAAATCAAGGAGAGATTGCAACACATTCGTGATCTATGTCCACAGTGTCAAAATGAAGTAGAGTCAGTTTCACACTACATCATAGCATGCCCCCCATAGCGCCCAACTGTGGGGTGGGTTGGGGGTACTTAGATATCAACGAAGTTTCCTCTTCCACTCCCTTCTTAAAATGGTGGTATGATCAATCGTCTCTTAAGATTATTGTTTTCACCATTTGGAGAATTTGACTTGTCAAGAATGTCAAAGTGTTTGAATATAAAATAATCACCACTCAAAAGATTGTCTCCAGTAGTCTCCTTTTAACAAAAGAAAAGTGACCAAATACGACTCTTCACTTATAGCTCAATTGTCTACTACTTGTTTTGTTTAACTTCTCTAAGAAATACTCTCTTTGTGATTGGTCATAAGATCCCCTCCCTATCTAATAACCCGTTGACGATAATGAAAAGAATAATTCTGTTTTAATTAGGTATAGGTCCCAATGATGCCTGTACGGTGTCGTGGTGTAGTTGGTTATCACGTCAGTCTAACACACTGAAGGTCTCCGGTTCGAGTCCGGGCGACGCCACTTTTTCTCTTCTGAATTTTGATACGTATTGAATAAACATAATGCTTTCTCGCTTAGAAATTATAGAAAACCAATGACACGCCTTCTATTANCACTTTAGAGAACTCTTGTTCTTCCATCATGGCGATCCTATTTCTCTCTATCTTTTTATAATGCGTTGAGGTTATATCTGTTATGATCTATAATGCTGAAGTTAGAGGGGAACTGAAGTGATTGGGAATTGGTAGATCAACCCCTATGATTTTGCTACTTTTTTTTTCTGATGATAGTTTGTTGTTTTTCAAAGCCACAAAGGCAAACATGAGGAAAATTCTAGATATCCTAGAAATGTATGGGCAAGCGTTTGGATAGAAAATTAATGCAAATGTTTGTTTAGAAACCAAGCAATCATTATTTCAACTATGTAATAACCAACGGTTTTGTGAGGAAAGTTTCTGGCATTATGAAATATGGTAGTAGTGAAAATGAGATATGAACCGTAGTGGTGGTAGTAATGTTAGTAGAAATGGGGTATGGGTGGTGAAAATGAAGCTATCGTGGTGTCAGTGGGCTAAAGGTGCCAGTGGTGGTGAACTCAAGATCAAGGAAACGAAATGGTGATGGTTTGGTGCGGAGCCTAGGTAGTCCCTAAACTCCTTTTTTAACCTAGTTGGTGCCTAAACTTTTTTTTGGCCAAGTTGATTTTAGGAAACATTCAAAATGTCGTTTTGAGTTAATTAAGAGAAAGGATGAACATAATAGCTCATTAACTGATAGCTCAACTTTCTTTAAGGATTTGAAAGATAGAAGAATTAACAAGTCTAATGTTTACAAAGTTTAATAATCAATCTATCACGTTATTAAGTTAAGAAATCAAATAAAGTAAGAAGGTAAGGTCCAAAAACCAATGTGACATTCTAACAAGGTTTATAATATCAAGGATACCAAACGGACCCTTACTAACAAGCACACCGAACCCCGCAAGCAACTTTTTTGCACAGCTCTAGGGTAAAGTGATGCTTGGTTAGAAACAAATTAGAACATCATCACCAAATAATTTATACAGATAGAACATTTAGATGAGTGGTATTGACCCAAGCTACACAACATATTTATCGAAGCCAAAACACTAATATCAGTTAAGCATCTGAATATCAGGAATAAAAAGGCTAATTTCAATAGAAAATTATATCATAAACGCGAAAATTGATGACATATCAATGTTGCACTTTGGACCTACTCATACAGCTTTAGCTTTTTCACGAACTAGAGAAAGCTTAGCCAGTAGACCACACATCTGAAGATATGACCCAACTCCATCTAAAATTCTCATATGAGCAAATCCAGTTTCCTGCAATTGAAGGAAAACCATGTCAAGCATAGTCCCTAAAAGAAAATTCAAAATTTGGTAAACAGAGAAACATCTCTACCTTCATGAATTCCAATTTCAAGTACTCAGGCATATCATAATTTTTTATTATGCGGAAAAATGTAGAGATGATATCTGTGGGGGAATATCCTAAATCATACAGCTGTTTTAGGCCCATACAAGCCTCATCGAAATTTCCTTCAATCACATTAAGCACAATATTCTTCACATGCAATGGATGCGGCTGGTCACAAACCTGAAATCAGTCACAGGTTCACAATTTTTAATGAAATCCATAGTAAGTTGTGACAACTATAGAATAAAAATCATACTTGATACTGACCTTAAAAACATTTGCTTGGTTAACAAACTGGAAACCACTGTATGTTGCCTGCAAGTTATTCAATGCCTGCCTCATATCACCATCAGCAGTGAAAATGATGGCTTCAAGGCCTTCAGGGACGTAGGGAACCTTCAACAATAACACAGATTATTTAATCATGCATTTCCTCAATATCATCCAAGCCAAGTAGATGGCAACCAAAAAACAGTTTTATAACCATATAGGCTTCCTTACAAAGTTAACCGTGCCAATGACAAGAAACTAGGAAAACAAATTCTGTGATAAAAGAACATGGCACAATGATGCAGGCTGCATACATTATTTAGCTACCTTTTAAAACAGTAAAACGAAAAGCCAAAGAAAGCGTACACAACATAACATATCCTCCTAAAAGATTATGTCACCATAAATTACCTGCAAACTTAGATAAACAAACTCAGTAACATCACCACACTACTATAGCACATAGCAGCAAGACAACCAAAAACAAGCAAGTTATTCACATATTCTAGAAGATATTAGTTTGAATTATTTAAAGGAATAAAATGACACTGGTAAACTGGCTTTAGTGTCCCCGCGCTCCTAGAGGTCTTGAGTTCGAGCTCACCATTGTAACAAAAAAATTGGCACTGGTAAAATGGTGCAAAACATTTAGGAGCCATGCTTTTCATTAGAAAGGACATTCTGCAACAAAGCCTCTACAAATAAATAAACTATTACCGCTTCTCAGTTTTACAAGGCTAGCCAGCTAATGCTAGATAAACAAACCGAAAGGACCATACTCATTTAATGTCACTTACCAGAAATCAAATGTCCTGAAATCCCTCTAAGGTTATAAAACAATCAGGTTTGTGGCTATGCCAAAAAAACACCATATGATAAAATGACATTTTCAACTTCAAGGATGTGCAAAAAAATACCAACCAAAGAGATGGAACAGGTCAAAGTCCAACAGGTGCCATTTCAGAGGTCCTACATATTACTAATTATACAAAAATTATTATTTTCTTTAAATTCAAGAAAGCATCAGGATAGAAAAGGTATCACAGTCCTTGAATTTTACACCATTTAGTTGATATAATGCAACACACATTACTACAGTTCTAACTTCTAATTAAGCAAACATTCAATACTATCAATTCAGCTTCTCACAGACTACACAAAAATTATGTAAGATGAAGGTTCCCAGAGCAAGAGGAAGGCCAAACAAGATGGGAAAAATTTAAAAAAAAAAGGATATAAATGCAAACTAAGAGGAAGGCAATATAGCATTAGATAGGAAATTGGCGTGTGAGAATTAATGCGGAGGCTATAAAGTAGTACCGGGTTTTGGCTTAACAGCAAAAAAGAATAGAGATAACTATTCTCTCCCAGATTAAGAGCGTTTCCTTTTGGTATCAAAAGAATGTAGAAATGTTAGTAGTGTGTCTAGCTCTGCTTTTACAAGATTAATTATTGATGAAATTGATTATATCATAATTGATTTTAGTTCAAGTGATTTTGATATAAAGTGATTTATTTATGATAGTTCTTCCAAAAGATAGCCAGACAAAAATAAAATCACAAGATCACTTTACTAATGCCTAGAGTTGGTTTTGGAAATGCCCACCGCAAATCCAAACACAAGCTAGTTTAAACGCAAAAAGTCCAACAATAAATGGGACATGCAATTTCAACAGCAAAAACAGACATGAGATAACCAAACAATAAACATGTTAGATCCACACTCCTCTATTTAACCAGAAATTCCGGGTTACCTTCTCAGCTTGAACCACAATCATGAGGCGACCAAGTATCTCCTGATCAGACAAACGTGAAAACCTCACAATGGCACACCGACTCTGAATAGGCTCAATCACTTTAGAGGAAGTGTTGCAGGCAAGCGCGAAACGAGTGGTATTCGAATATATCTCCATCGTCCTTCTCAAAGCTTGCTGTGCCCCCGTTGTCATGCTACATTGAGATCATAATTAGTGAACAAAAACTAACAACAACCCATTTTTCGTAAAAAATTGAAAAAACTTTTCAAGTATTGATTAAATTAGCAGCAGAAAAAAATGCTCACTCACCTGTCGGCTTCGTCAAGAATAACGATTTTGTGGCGGCCGGTAGGGAGAGTCACTTTCTTCTGCGCAAACATCTTGATCTTGTTTCTCACGACGTCGATTCCTCTGTCGTCAGAGGCGTTGAGTTCGAGAACGGCTTCCTTGCAGTTCGGGCCGAGAAGCTCGTGAGCGAGGGCGAGAATGCTAGTGGTTTTGCCAGTTCCAGGAGGACCCTAAAATCAATTAACCTAACAGCGTTGAGGAGAATGTAGCAATAGTAATAGAAGAGAGTGAGAGATGAATGCAAAAGAATGGAGAATGGAGAATACAGAGAGGATGAGGTTGGGCATGTTGCCGTCGCGAGCGATGACTTGGAGGCGGGACACGGCGTCCTCGTTGCCGACTATGTCGGCGACCTTGGTGGGTCGGTACTTCTCAACCCATGGCACGTCGTAGTTGCTGCCTGATGAAGACGATGAGGTTGCCATACTCGTTTTCTTCCTCCTGCAACAGTCAACCTAGCGCTCACAGAGAGTGAGAGAGAACGCTTCGCCGAAGAAACCCCCTACGAACCCTATTTGCCCCCTTTCAATAGCAATCTTGGAGGGAATTTCTCTAACTTTTTCGAGGGAAAATAAATATTGTATACATATCAAATTTGTCCAACTTTTAATTTTTTTTTCTTTTTAATTTGTCCTCTAACTAATAAATATCAAATTCATCTTACGAGTGACAAACTTCAAAGAGTTCAACTTATATATACCGATAATATACATCTCCATCTAAACAAATTATATCACATGAATAACCTATATTTAACTCTCATGTTCACTAATTTAAAAGACATGTTTATAAAAAAATATTTAATTAATAACAGGGTAAAAAAAAATACTCTCTATACATAAAAAAAAATAATTAAACTCCATTTTAAATTCACCCTCTAACTTTTAAAATTGAATATAATTAATTATCTTTGTAGTAAATATTGATAGTTACTCACCTTTATTTCATGATACTCGTTGCTTTAACTTTTTTAATACATTGATTTAAGAATGTATCAAAAAAGTTAAAGCGAAATACCGACAGTTATTTTGAAACAAAGGCAGTACGTGATAAGAACATGTATATTTAAAGATCAATTTTAAGCAAAATTTGTTACGCTAGATGTCATTGTACCAGCAGTGTCTCGAGCTCGAGCAATGTGAATAGGGTGGAAATAGGTCAGGCCGCCCGTCGGGGGCCTTTGGTGTAACGACCACTATTCAGCAGGCCGTTGTAGCGGTCCCTGGGCACTGCAACGGCACGGGCAATGCAACAAACTGCAGCGGTTTCTCATTGCTATAGCGAGACAGAGCTAGCGTAGCCCTGCCTATGCGTTGCAGCGGCACGGGATTCTCAAAAACCCTAACACCAACTTTGGTTGCTTGGGGAAGGGGTTCTCCTCTTCCTATAAATAGAGACCCCAGGTAAAGCTACAATTTCTAATTTCCTTTAGTGCTTTTAAGATTCCACCCAGTGTTGGGACTTTTTGCTCAATTTTTTTTGTGAAGATGTAGCGTCTTCACTTAGGGTAGGTTTCTAGTCTTTTTAGGGTGGCTTAAGGTAGTCGGCCCTGGTGCCACTACTATGGTAATGGTGATGTTGTGGCGTTCCATGTCCATCGTGGTGATGCTAGTTTGCCATTGCGATGCTAGTTCACTACAGTGACACCCTGCAGTAGTAATTTTCCTTTAGTTATAAGTTTTCTCATAATGTGGTGTTTGTTGGTCAATCCAAGTGTTAACGTTATGCCGTTTAGAGCTCCCAGTGTCAGTGCTCCTCAGCTCCAGACCATTCCAGGTGAGTGAAGGTCTCGGTGCGTCGACCGTGTGTCATTTTGTGGTTCGTCAATTGAGACAGTTTTGTTTATATGTTCCAGTTATTTATTTAATTATTATTTATTAATTATATGCTTATATGCTTAGTAATTACGTGCATAGGCATGAGTAGAGACTTATATGTTTAGATATGATATGCTAGGATTATGCTAGAGTTTCCACAATGAGTAAAACTTAGGATATGTTAAATTAATAATTAGTAAGTAGTATCAAGCTGTAGTTAGATCACCAACAATAATTAATATCATAATCAGTAATGCATGTGAATCGTAGGATAGCAGACTTAGGATTACAATAATATTGTTAACTGTTATAATCAGTTCATTGGCACGAGTTCAGCATACTTGATAAGTCTCAGATATGGGTTCAGCGTACCCACAGAATCTTAGTATACCTTACGGGTTCAGTGTACCTTATCTTCAGTATTGCAAGGATTTATCTTCGCCAAGCATGGTTAAACTTGTTCCTCCTTGACCAAGGTTGAGACTTGTCTTCCTTTGACCTCTCAGTTGGAGGCAGACAAATTTACATAATATATGATCAATATATGTTACATGAGTGGCACCGTGGTATCCATTCATTGAGTTGACAACTCACGCCTCTATACATTGGTTTCTAATATAGTAGAGGATCTAGATAACGAGCCTCTCGTCTAGTAGCAGTTTGAGTCCAGCGTCAGTGGTAAGCTCTTCTTTGTAGTGGGGTTTGTCAGTCTTATTAGTTATTAGCATACTCTAGATAGCTTAGAATCGTACACAGTTTAGTATTTTCATTATTATTTATTTTTCTCAGTTAATTTATTAGTTCTCATATGTAAACCAAACATAAAATATTATATTTATGTAGAGTATTTATTTAATTAATTGCATGAATAATAGTTTTAGTCAAGATAGAGCTTTCATTGGTATAGTGCCCTTACGTGTGATCACTCCCGAGTTTGGGGTGTGACAAAGTAGCATCATAGCCATAGGTTTCTCTTAGTTATCTAGAAATAGGACTTTCAAGTGACACTGCAATTATATGAATAGAAGTGTGCCCATTCATATAGAACGTGGTGCTGCCTGAAAACCTTTTAGGAAAGTTAGTCATGTATAGGGTCAGTTAGAAGGTCAACATCTTTCCAAATATTCTTGCCTAATAATTATTGATTTGTGTCCCTCAGGAGATCATGTTACGCAAATAGACTTGCAACGGTGCCACCTCAGGCGATAGGGCTCGGTTGGGGAATTTGGAAAGAGCCATGACCCAAATGGTAAACATGTTTGCAAATGTGGCACGATCTAGTGCACGGCCCACTGCCATCTCAGAAGATGCAGTGGTCGATCACTTTCAAAACTTGTGTCCTTCAACCTACAGTGGCAATACTTCATTGGAAAATCCCATGGAGTTCCTTTTCCAGATAGAACAGATGGCTAAGCTATTCCACATCTCTCCCACCAGGGCAATAAAGTTGGCAGGCTACCAGCTGATTAGCCTAGCAGGGCAATTAGGGGTGAACACGGGTCGTACCCAACCCGCCAACCCGCCAAATCTGAACGGTTTGTCCCAACGGGTTTCTCTGAGGATTTTTAATACGACCTTCTCTACTTTGCCGAACTGATTTTCTCTCGGTAGCTTGGGGATCTCTATAATCGTGATCCTCCCCTTTTGGAATTTGAGTAATAAAATCAACTCTAAAACTTATCAAAAATTAATTTGATGGAGGTTAACAGAGGAACCAATGCAATGTAACATCTTAATTTTTAGGAACATATTTGACCTCACATATGTGACTGAATTAATATCTTATATTTTTTAGTGATCAAATAAAATATTTGCTCAAGTAAATATCACTCAACAAAACGTAAACACCTATGTGAGAAAACATAGCAGGAAAACAAATAAAAAGATGCATGATAGGGAAATATACAACTCTAGTCAATCAATCAATAGTACTATTGTTGAGAAAAATGAAATAATTAAAAATTTAAATAGAAGTCAAAAGTCCCAAAATGACATTTCAACCCCATATGAAGGCCCTCACTAAAATTCAAAATTTACGCACACAATTTTTTATTTATTTTTTATTTATTTATAGTTTTGGATAAGGCATATTTCATTAGAGAAATGATAGTTATACATTCTTTTACGGATCAATATAGTTGAACATCCTCATGATTTTAATTATTGATTTGCATAAAAAAAATTAAAATGACAAAATATTAGGGTCTGTTCAGCACGCTAGATAAGATAAGGGAAGACGCATTAGATAAGGGTTGATAAGATAAGACCTAATTAAATTTAAATACAGTATTTGAGATGACATAGGATAAAGGTTGATAGGAAAAGTCAATTACACACACACACACACACACACACACACACACACACA